>CAMOHE010029562.1:0-36486 GCA_946598075.1 Artocarpus hirsutus | reverse complement strand
TGACCCCCCCCCCCCCCCCCCAGCCCACCCCCTTGACCCCCCCCCACCCCCCACCTCACCCCCTTGGCCCCCGCCCCCACCCCCACCTCGACCTTCCCTCCCCCCCCCCCTCACCCCTCGCCCCAGCCCCCCCACCTGCCCCTCGTCCCCTCGCCCCTCATCCCTCGCTCCTCGGCCCCTCGCCCCCACTCATGAACCCCCTTGGCCCTAATCCATCACATGTGTACTATGCGAAATTATGTATTTGAAATTGTAAATTTGTAAATATGTGTAATCTGTAAAATTGTGTAATTGAAGTTGTAAGTTTGTGAATATGTGTACTATGTGAGGATATGTAAATATATGTAATATGTGACATTATGTGAATATGTGTAATTTGTAAGATTATATACGTAATTGAAATTGTGAATTTGTGAGTATGTGTAATAAGTAAAATTATATAAATATGTGAAATTTTGTAGTTGAAATTGTGAAATTGTGAATATGTCAAGATTTGATTACATGAAATTATGTCAATATATGAAATTGGGAACTTAAAATTGTAAACTTGTGAATATGTGAAGATGAAAAGTATTATTTGTGCAATTTGTGGTGAATATGTCAATATGTGTAATATATGAAATTGTGTAATTGAAATTGTAAATTTATGAATATTTGTAATATGTGAGGTTATGTAAATATGTGTAACATGTGAAATTATGTGAATATGTGCAATTTGTGAAATTATATATGTAATTGAAATTGTAAATTTGTGAATATGTGTAATATGTGAAATTATATGAATATGTGAAATTGTGTAAAAATGTATGAAGTGGAATATGTAGGGGTGGCAAAACGGGTTGGCGGGTCGGGTTAGAGTTAATTTTTACAAAAAATAGGCTGACACGAACCCGACCTGTGACACGAACGGGTTGAGAATTCTCAACCCGAACACGACGCGTTTTGATACGGGTTGACACGAACACGACCCGTTTCAACCCGTTTTTTATGCATAATGTCAAAAAATGTGATCCGCGACCCGTTTTTGACCCGTAACCCGATTGTGACCCGCAACCCGTTTATGACCCGCCGACATTAATATATATAATTTAAAAAAAACATAAAATTAGAAGAGTTTCATACCACTTCAATAAGAAGATGAGTGATAAGAGAGGTAGGGTCTGATCTTTTAAGGGCTTATATTATATAGGAAATAATATTAATTTTTTTAAATTTAATTAATTAAATACGGGTCAAAAACGGGTCATTTTCGTGTCAGACATGTTGACTCGAACCCAACCCATTTTTTGACGGGTCAATTTCGGGTCGACACTAAAATGACCTGTGGTCAAATTTTTTGACACTAACCCGCAAAAAATCGTGTCGGATTCGTGTCGTGTCATCATGTCGCAACCCGTATTGCTGGCCCTAGGAATATGTGAAGATGTGAATATGTGTAGTTTGTGATTTAATATTAGTATGTATGTGTTAGTTTTTGAATACTTTGCACAAGTACAATGTCTTGCGAGATCGATAGTGACCAGTATGAGGACGAGTGCGAATATTGCACTCCATCTTCATCGCAATATAGCAAGGGAAACCAATGCAGTAAGCCATGAAGGCAAACCAAATTTGATCCAAAAGTAGACTTTGAGCGAAGGGCTACATTAATGAAAAAATTCATCAGATGAGAAATAAAGGTTTAAGAATTGAAGTGACTTTTGATTCAAAAGGCCAACCGAAAGGTACACCTGGCCATGAATTAAGCAGTTAGATTGGAGTCCTCAGTTGAGAGCACATTCCGATATGGACAAAAGATTGGAGGTCTAATGATTTAGATAAAGTAAAAGATATGATTTGGAGAGAGATATACGAAGTTTTCATAGTCGATGATTGGTATAGGAAAAGGGCTTTGAAGGTTTGTGGCAAATTAGCAAAAGGGTTCAAACCTGACCTCTATGTTACCTTCGTACAGTCATAGCTTTCCATTCCGGAGGAGGATGAAAATGTATATAAATGGCCTCCTACGATAGTACACTACTATCCCTCCATAAAGGATAATGATTGGGAAGCTTTTGTGAGGTATCAACACTCCATCAAATTCCAACTGCTATCATCAAAACCCAAGAAAAATAAGAGTGAAAAATGAATACTGCTCTATGGTTGGCCGAGTCAGATATAGAGAGCTCGAGCAATCCTTGGTACGATACTATTTTACTCATATTACATATATCAATTATTCTATCATTACTATGTTACTAACATAGTGTAACACAGTTTGCAAAGACGGGCGTGCTACCAACACGGGAGGAGTTGTGGGTAAAATCACATCAAGGTCCCGATGGCCATTTTAAAAATCCAAAAGTAGCAAAAATTGGAAACTTGATTGTAAGTTTATTGAACACGAACAATTAATTTGTAATTTAAAACGGGGGGATGAAGGATTGCTTAAATAACATGGTTGTGTTGTTGTTTTGCAGGATGAATACACAACGCAACAAAGTCAAGGGAGCTTCCAATCAATTAATAATGATGACATTTTGACGAGGGCATTAGGGAAACCGAAACATTCAGGATGTGTTCGCTGTCAATCGAAGTATGTGAAGCAGTCTCAATACTTTGACCTCCAATCAGGTACTTCAAAATTGAATTCCCAAATGTCGAAGATGCAGATGGAGATTATAGAACTGCAGGGTCTTGTGATCGAGCTCATTTCCCAAGGCCATGCCAAGTCGATGGATGATCGCATGTCACAATGCAACAACTTCAAAGCTAGTTGTAACCCTCCCAATAATGTAGCAGAAGCTCCAGAAGCTCTAGAAGCTTCAGAATTCCAATTGTCACCTCCTCATTAAGAGCCCGAACAATGTAGGCTCTTTGTTGATGATAGAGTTAATGGTGGGTGTGCACTTGTTGCGCTTGGGAAGGTATGGATTGAGAGTCTATCAATTGATACAGTTCATGGACGACTATTAGGGGAAGAGAACATGCTTGTTAGCATCGCTATCATTAGAGTTAGAACAGCTAAATTGCCTGTTCCAACACTTAAAGCAACAACTTTGGGTGAAGCAACCGAAAGCTTCGTCGCATGGCCGAAGAGGTTAGTTGAAGTCATCGCATTGACGAAGACGAGTCGAGTGCCTAGCCATGTTCCACAAGATCTAAGCGGAAAGAAATGCCAAAAAAGAAAAGTTCTATAAAAGCAAGATAATCACAACCTAAGGTAGAACAAGAACAAGAACAAATCGTTGCTAATGAGCAACTGCCTACATATAACTTCGCTTCAGTACCTCAAGAATTTATGTAGTTGGCTCTATACACACATTCTTTCATGCGCAATGGGTCGATGATTCAGTGCCCGATATCGGTAAATGTCACTGGCAATGAATTGCCTATCTATGTGAGGTATGAAGATGTTTACTACTTCATCAACTTTGACAAAATCGGGGCCAACTATATCCTCGTATACCTCAGGTAATAACTCCATCCTTATTTTATATTTTTAAAATATAGAGAGAGTTGTAAGGTGCTTTAAAATAATTGACTGCATTATTTTTTATTGTAGTTTTTTGGCAGAATATTGTGAACTTCAAGGCATGGTGTAAAATTTTGGCTTCATATCTCCGGCCATTGTTTCAAGTGCTACAAGAGACCTATAGAGTGACGTAGAGAGCGTGCCACATCACTCCTCCACCTATTAGCTCAGGCACCAAGAGGGAAATTATTCTTCTTGCCATACAATGTTGGAGGACATTGGATGTTGGGACTTATTTCGCCATGGAAGGACCAAATATATTGGTTTGACCCCCTCAGACACCCACCAAGTGAAGATTTTGTATCAGTCATGAGATTGTAAGTATTAATGTTCTCTTATAAAATTAATTGTTTTTAGTCCCACATAATTATATCATCTATTAATTCATTTAAACATGACAAATTGTTAGGGTGCTTAACGATTGGAAGCTTCAAGCGAGAAGTAGTGTCACAAACCAACCGAACAGAATGTTATATTCCAAATGAAAGCGTCCAAGACAACAAGGAAACGTAGAACGTTTCATGCGGGATATAATTACAAGTGGTATATAAGCCTTAGGAAAAAAAGATTTTTATATACATACATATATGCATGAAGTTAGATTAGAGTGGGTACAATTTGTAAATAGGTATGTGCTCTTTAGATAGACAGATAGAGATAGTAGATAAACAATTGCTCAAAATAGCTCAAATGTAAATGATCTTGTAAATACCTTGATGTAAATGATCTTGTAAATACCTTGTAATTTCAATATACACCAATTTTTGTATGCAATTAGGGCCTTGCTGTAATGGATAATACACGGGACTAGCCATCCCATGGGAAATCAAAAATTTTTGAAGATTTTTTTTGGAAAATATCAATTTTTCACGACAGTTTTTCAAGAAACCGTCGTGGAATGTTAGCTTTCTACCACGGTTTTCTAGAAAACTGTTGTAAAAAATTACTCCATACATCCCCTTCCCTCGCCAATTCTTCTATTACACGACAGTAAAAAACTGTCGTGAAAACTCCATGTTGTACGACGATTGAAGTTTTCACGATGGTTTTTTAACCGTCATGAAATTTTTTCACGACAGTTATAAACTATAGTGGAATTCATAGTTTGTAATAGTGTGAGGTCCCAAGAAATGTTTTGTAACTAGAAGTGGTATAGGTAGCCTATTTATTAAGAAAACAAAAATACTAGAAGCTTCATCCCAATACTAGGGAATTAAGGCTTGTGCAAGAAAAGTAAGCCCATTTTCTTCAATCTACCTATATTTTTTTCTCAGCTATTCCATTCGCTTATATGTGTGTGGACATGTATTTCTGTTCAGAACTATGGAGCTAAATTCAACGCCTGTATTTCTGTTAAGAACTATGGGGCCAAATTTAACGCCTTTTAAAATATCACCTAATTCAAAATACCACTGAAGATCATGGTGGTAGCAAGTGGTACAAGGCGGGACTAGTTGTAAAAGGATTCCAACAAAAGGAAGGTATAGACAACATAGAGATTTTTCACTAGTGGTAAAATTGACCACAGTTAGAACGGTACTTGGGTTAGTGGCTTAGGAAGACTTCTATTTGGAGCAGTTAAATATTGAATATGCCTTTTTTCATGGTGATTTGGAGGAAGAAATCTACATGATGCAGCCACAGGCATTTGAAGTAGAGGGCAAGGAGAATATGGTATGTGATAAGACTTAGAAAATGCACACTTCTTAAAGCTAAATTCAATCATTTTACATTAATATTTCTCGTTAAACTCCTTAATTAAAGAAATCATGTGACAAATAGTATTTTAGTGTCTTAGTGTAAAAATATGTCTAATTATGAGATTTTAATATGTTTTATATTTAATAATATTTTTGGTAATTTTTAGAATCATTTTCATATGTAAAATATTAGTTTAGTTTGAAATTAATCAAAATCATAAAAATAATTAGTGATAATTTTATTTTAAGTCTTAATATTTTTATAGTATATTTTAAGCTTATAAATAAGTCCTATAATATTTTCAATAATTTCTGAAAATATTTTTGAGTATTAAAATTTATATTTGTGTCAAACCAAATAAGCTCAAAATTTTAAAAGTTTGTAATTATTTTTGTATATTTTCATGTAAAATAAATATTTTTAATATTATTGTAAATATTATGTTTGTAAAATAATTAATTTTTTTCAATTTTCTATCATTAAAATTAAAATTTGGCAAAAAAAGGAGCAAAACGACACCAAAATGGACAAAAAATAAGATCAAATATTTAAAAAATAAAGAAACTTCTAACTTAAATTCAAAAGGACATGTGGCGACATTTTGCCCTTGGATGGTTCCGTCAAAAGCTCTAAAGTCGTCGGATTGAGTAACCCATGTTACCTTTTGCTCAAGCCAACAGACATGTTGGGCCTACCCATGTGGGAGAATTTGATGCAATGTTAGATCCGGTGTGGTCAGTTCGGCATGCACTCACTTTGGCGGCCATTAGATTTGTTTACCAAGAGCGATATAGCGGTCAACAATTTAGCTCAACTCAAACCCACTTGATACATTTTCTTTGTGTTTTACAGCCATAGGGCCGCATGATTGAAGGCACAGATTGGGTCATCTCGATGCCTTTTGCCACCACGAAGCAGCAAATCATAAACCTAAATTCTCACTCTCAAGAAAGGCTATCAGCGTGGATAAAAGAAAAAGAAAAATAATAAAAAAAACCACAAATTGGAAACTTTTTTTCAACCAAAATAGAGTGTAACAATATTAAAAAAAAATTCCAAATAGTAATTTCTTTAGCTCTATACATATAGGTTCTTAAGCCCAAGGCAAGCACCCCATCTGTAGTATACAAAAGTACTGTTTAAATTTTAGTTCTTAGTTTTTAGTTGAAGTTTTTGTAAAATATTTCTCAGATTATGTTGTAAAAATTATGCTCAATAATATTTCAAGTATTATTTTAAGTATATCTTTTTAATTTTCCTTTTTAGTTGAGGTAAGAGATAAAAACCTTAAAAAAATCACTTTAAATATTTTTAGTTTTTTTCAATTATCTAAACAGCTATAATGCTAAAATATTTTCTAGAAAACTTAGGATTTTAGAATTTTATTAACTAGAACTTTGTTGAATTCTATTTTTTATTTTTTTTAAAGACATAGACTAGAATAGATAATGCGTGGGAGGACCTTGATTAGCCACAGACAGAGAATGGCTTAGTAAATACTTACCTTATTATTTTGATTGTTATTTTAGTTAAGTAATGCTAAAATTCTTGTTATTTATTAAGTTGAGTTTTTGTTGTATTATAGACATGAAATGGCATAGTAAATGCTTAGTAATGCTTAATTTATTGTCGACATAAGATATCATAATGTATTCTCAAACCAATTAATAAATAATTAGAAAAATTGTAATTTATTTAAGTTTATTGTCAAAATAGAACCTTTGAATCCAAGCACTGTTATAATTACTGTTTTACCCCTTTAATTTGTTGTTATTTGTGTTGTTGCTATTAAATTTATTTTAAATTAATTGCACTTATTGTTAAAGTTGTATTGTAATTTAAGCTACATTTCTTGTCGTTAAAGTTCCATAGTAACACAATTCTGAAAATGAAAAATGCTGTAAAAATGTGTAAAATATTACGAATATATTTTTTAAATATAATATTAATTCTTATATTTTTTTAGCTTTTCAATAAATAGATAGTTAATATAATAAATATATTGGACCTTAGCAATATTCATTTTTTGTGGGTTCAGCCTTAGATTCATCAAGTTTTATTACTTGGACAACCTTATACTTGGGATTATATCGAATTATACTATTTAAGATCGAACAAGTTTTTGACGCCATTTTCGAGAAATGAAATTGTTTTAATGCAGCATATTTTGTATTTTATATTTTCTTTTCTTTTATTTTCTATATTACTAACTTATTTCATGTTTTATTTGTTTTCTTTAAATGTTTGTTGTTTTGCAGGAGTTAAGTACTATTCACACAGAAATCTGCATGTCTTTTTTGTAAGTTATTATTTACGTAGTTACTATTCACGTCAGGTATTATTCACTTTACTATTCATAAAAATAAAAATAAAAAATCTTAAAAAATCTTAAAAATTTTATTTTCTTTCCTTTTATTTATTGAATAATTATTTTGTTAGTTTTAGGCTTAATTTTAGATTTTGAACTTAGAAATAAAATATCATAAAATTTTAGATTGGGTTTTTATAATACTTAATAATAAATTATGTTTTTGTAAAAAGTATTCTTTTAGGAAATTCTATTTGGGGACTGGTATTGGTTCAGAAACCTTTCACATAACAAGTTTTTTTTTTTTTTTGGAGATTCTCCCTACATCAGTCATTCTAGGAACGTTGTTTTGATTAAGAGGTTGGTTTTTAAAGAGCCTTCAACCCACCAATCTTTCTTGGGAACATTCTTAAAGGATATAAATCTCGAAATCTACAAAATAAATAGGTGGATGCTTTTTATTCACTTCTTTATTCTCCTTGAATAAACAAAAGCTTAGCATCTCGTCTAAAAACTCTGTAAATAATATAAATAATTTGTATGTTGTTTTGATCTCATGTTTCTAAAACTCATAGATTAATCACAAAAAGTTTAGAATCACCTTTAGTCTATGTTGTATCTTCACATTCACCTAAAATGGCTGATGATAAAAGTGTTCATAATGAAAACATTGTTAATCAACAACTTATCAATCATGTTCGATCAATACAAAATTATTTGCAATCACCTTGAGAATCCACTCCATCATATCTAGTTTTTCCCCTCAATGCCTATAACTTTATGTTTAAACCAAGATTAATCAACTTGCTTCCAAATTTTCATAATTCAGAATTTGATAATCCTTATTTGCACCTTAGAGAGTTTGAAGATGTTTGTGCTACCTTCACTAAGAAGATGTTTCAAATGAAATTGTTAGGCTAAAGTTTTTCCCTTTTTCTTTGAAAGACAAACCTAAAACTTGGCTTACATCTTTAAATCGAGGTCAATTGGTATATGGCAAGAAATGCAAACTGAGTTTTTGAAGAAATTTTTTTCAGCTCAGAAAACCATTACTTTAAAGAAACATATTAAAAATTTTTCCTATAATGCAAAGGAAGTTTATATTCATTGTTGGGAATGTTTTAAGGATTTGTTGAACTCTTGCCCACATCATGGTTTTGAAAAATAATGCTGTATTAGTTTCCTTTATGAAGATTTGACTCCTAAAACCCATCAATTCATTGAAACAATGTGTAATGGAGAATTCCCCAATAAAGAACCTAATGAAGCATTAGATTTTCTAAATAACTTAGCTGAAAACTCTCAATACTAGCAACATGTAAATTTTAAAGGCTCAATTAGGTGTAATCTTGTTAATGCTTAAAGAGGTGTTCATCAACTTAGTCAAGAAAATGATCTACATCTAGGATTGTCAATTTGTCAAAGAAAGATTGAAGCCATAAAACGCAAGAATGTTAAGGAACCTAAGATTGAAATTTTGTATAGTTCTTGCCAAATTCTAGGTCACTCAATTTATGACTGCCTAGTTATCAAGGAAGAGTCTCATGAATAAGTAACTTATACAAATCAAATTGATCAATTTAGGAAACCCTTTCCACCTCTACATTCTGACATATATAATCTACAATGGAAAAATCATCCTAATTTCAGTTGGAGGAATGATCAACCACAGTAACCACCACCACTGCCACCTCAAAATTTTCAAATTTTCTGTCATTTCCACAACAATCTTAGAATTCATGATATCCACCAAATCAACAATTTCAAAAGACTCCACAAAATTTTTCACTTTGTAAAAGTTTTAATTCACAAGTTAAAACTCTTGAAGATGTTTTGTAGAAGTTCATTCGAAATAAGAAGTCACTGACACTCGCACTTCACAAGACATTCATGAGATTAAGGAATCCATTTCTAAGCATACTTCTTCACTTAGCATTAAAGAAAAAGGCAAATTCTCTACTCAACTTGTACATTATCCTTCTACTAATGAAGTTGCCTCTTCAAGTTCTTCATCATAACAAGAAACTGTTAATTTTGTTTCAACTCTTCAAAGTGGTAAAACTGTTGATAAAGTTGTTAATTTAACTTCAAAAAGTGATGATAAAATTAATAGTAATGAAGGAAGTTCTAAGAAAGAAACTGTTGTTTCTAAAGAGAAATTATTTCCAAAAGATCCTTTTTTCCACAAGCTTTGCTTTCAAAAAAAGAAGTTTGAGATGAATACTGAAATTTTTGAACTTTTTAAGCAAGTTATAATTAGCATTCCAGTTTTAGATGCAATCAAACAAATCCCATCTTATACTAATTTTTTTAAAGATAATTAGAAGAAAGCATAATGTGACTAAAACTGTATTTTTAGCTGAGAATGTTAGTTCTATCATTTAACATGATTCACCACTAAAGTACAAAGATCCAAGTTGTCCTACAATTTCTTGTATTTTTGAAAATACTCAAATTGAACATGCATTGTTAGATATTGATGCTAGTGTAAACCTTTTGCCTTATTCTATTTATCAGCAATTAGATTTGGTGAACTTAAGCTAACATCTATCACATTTCTGTTAGCTAATTGTTCTGTGAAAATTCCAATAGGAATAGTTGAGGATGTGTTAGTTCAAATTGATAAGTTTTACTTCTTAGTAGACATTATTATTTTAGATAAACAACCTGTTATCACTTCAAATTTTCAAATTCTTGTTATTTTAGCTTGTCTATTTGTTACAAGTTCGAATGCCTTGATTAATTATAGAAATGGTATCCTAAATTTGTCTTTTGGAAACATGACTTTAGAGCAACATTTTCAACATGTCAAAACCTGCTGGTTAATAATGTGAAGTCAACTTTGTTGAAGGAAGTACCTCTACAGGAATGCCTGATCTTATAATAGGTTTTGTTAACTCTTTCGAGATGAATGATCCCTCAAAAGTTAAAACTTGTTCCATGACTATTTCAATTGATTAAACACATAAAGTTGAGAATTCTATGGAAAAAAAATTGAAAAACCTGATTTAGGAAAGAAAATTCCTTATTAGGAAAGGAAATTGTTGGTAAAAATGAACCTCTTGAAAATAAAGAGTTTGATCTTGCAAAAGAAATTCTAAAATTTAGGGGAAACCTAAGCGTTTGGGAAGTCTTTTCTCTTTGTCAATCTGGACCTAGTAATGTTCCACCACTAGTAATTGATCATATAGATTCTGATGAAAGGGTAGTGAATGATTTTAATAAGCAATATCAAGAAGCATTAAATGATGAGAGCTTTTGGGGACTTTCCTTTTTTTACAAACCAACTTCAAATGATGGTTTAACTCCATATGTTGACTTAATTTGCATAGATTTAGACTCGGATGAAAAATCTATAAATTTAAAATGGTATTTTTGATTTTTTTTTGTGCTATTTTTATTTTGTGTGTTGTTATTTAGAAAAATAATTTTTGGAAAACTTCATTAAAGTGGCTGAGATTAAAGAGGATATAGTCTAGTTTGATTAATTGGTATTTTTATATCAACGGCCTCTAGAAACGCATTTTACTGGAATGGCTATAAATGAATTTATTTGATTTTTAAATCTTTGTAAATTTTAATTTTAATCAAAAACACCAAAAAATTGAAAAAAAAAATTCAAAAACACATAAAAATTCAAAAATATTTTAGATTACTTTGGTAATAAATGTTTATTTTTAGTGTTTAGTAGTGTGTAGTAATCTATTAGATTACTTAGCCTATTTTTAGTTTAGGCTATCACTGTGTAGAATAGGGTCACACTCATCTGTATAGTTTTCTCTTTGTCTAAACAGTAACCCTTCCTTGTGCATCCAGGCTCAAAACTTTTTGTTCTTTCTCTTTCTAGATTTCTCCTTTTCTCTCTAAACTCTTGAATTCTCTCTAAAATTTCTTGAAATTTTATAGAAATCCTTCAAAGTTCTTCAATCTTTCATACACTTTTTTTCCAAAAGCTTTTCAATCTCTTCTATCTTATTCTTACAAAATCTTTTCAATACTCTTTTAAACACTCTCAAATCCATTCAAAGCTTTCACACCTCTTAAAAATCTTCTAGTTCTCAATTCATTCTCAAGAATTTTATCTTTCTCTCTCTTTTATCATGAATCCTAAGTACGAGCACTTTGAGAAATATTTTCCTTCCTTTTTCTCATTTGAAACTTCTAATTGATATTAAAGTGTATATAGAAGGTCTTGTCCGACTAGTGATGTACATAATATATGTCTACCTAGGATGGGTATGAGTCTGTGTGCTAGGAAAAAAGAGCCTGAGCCATAGGTTCAAAGTGTCTTAAATATTTCTGTCAAAATTATAAGGTTGGTGTAAGTCAAAAAGATCTTATGCCTATAAATACAGAGGAAAAAAGACTTTGTTGTAAAGATGGGCTTGCAAGAGAAAACTTAGACGATCTTCATAATGCTCTTCTATACCATCCTAGTGGGTATGTTCAAGGAGTGATTTGTAGACTTTGGCCTCAATTTCATGCTGAGAAATAATGTCTTGGGAAAGCGATGCTAAAAGACCCAATTATTCAGTTTAAAAGGAAGTTAGATGAGAAGCAGACTCTAGATTACTCTAGTTCGAAGTAAGATCTATAAAGTTTTCCTTTGTTTTTGTGTGTTTTTCCTTTCTTAAAAAAATTTTTGAAAATTTATTGGAGAAATGTTCTTGGTTCTACTAAAAAAAATCTTTAGAATTGCTAAGTGATGGAATTTCTAGAGATGCGTTCTAATGAACAAAAGTTTTCTTTAATTTATTCTCAAATAAAATTTCATCAACAAAAAGATTTTTTGTTTTTGGGTGATTTTTATAGTAGTTGTTTAATACTAGCAATTTTACTACTATATTTTAATAATATTTTGAATTTTCAATTAGATGCATTATTTTCTTTCGGTAGGTATTTTGTGTGCCATGTAAGATAAGTTTTGCCTCAATTTTTAGAATTCAGTCCCATTTTGTCAAAGTTCTACAGTAGTGTCACATCTATTCATTTGTCTGATACATGTCCTCACAGCTATTTTTACCTAATTTCATCCAACATTTTACTTTTGTTTTTACTTAAAAGTGTAAAAGAATCTCTTTTCGTTTTGGGTTTTACTCAGAGAGGTGTAAAAATAAAATCGATTTAAAAAAACATAAAACATATAAAATAAAGAGTCATAGTCTTAGAAATCGTTATGCCATCTTTGTCCAAATCATCTCAAAGCTTCACAAATGTCTATATGTTTTATGGTTCTAGTATAGGAAAGGGTACTAACTATATAGAAGTTGCATTCTATTTAGGTTATGTCTTGGTTAAGAAAAGGATGAATGTTGTAAATGGAGAGAGTAGTATAGGCTTAATGGGTACTGTTGCTGCATAAGTTCGTTCTGGAAGTACTAGAGCCTTAGGTATTATTCTAGGTGTCTTTGCTCAAGGTTGTCTGTGTGGTCAAACCTTGGGTATTGAAAAAATAGTTGCAGGTATCCTTGAGTGAATAAGAGACATGGCTTGTTCCTTTGATGCTTTTATCTCTTTACTTGGAGGCCTAGACACTTTAAAAGAACATTTTGTGGTTACTAGCAGGAAATTGTTAGGACTGCACTCTAAACCCATTGGTCTGTTAAATATGAATGGTTTCTTTAACAATTTGTTTAGTTTTTTTAGATAATGTTGTGGATCAGAGATTTCTTGTAGAGTCAGGTAGGAAGATCTTTGTCTCTTTTCCAACAATGGAGAAATTGCTCGAAAAGATATAGAATATCAATCCTGAGACAGACACTGCAACTTTGATGTTAGATTGGAAAAAGGAAGAAAGCAAAAAATACTCTTGAGATTTAGATCTTTCTCTCTAAACTCTATCAGTTTTAGTTTTACCTATAGCATATTCATTTATGTTTATGCGTATGTTTTTAACAACCTCTCTTGTATATATATGTTGTTGCTCATTCTGCTTAATCTTATTAAACATTGGGGACAATATTCAACTTAGGTTGAGGGTGAGGGTTGTGTCAAAATTTATCAAAATTTTTTTATTTTGTGTCTATGTTAGTGTAGGACTAGTTTTAAAAACCAAGCAAAAAAAGGAAGAAAAAAATTGAAAAACTTAAAAAAAAAAAAAGTGTGCTATTTGTAAAACTTTAAGATGTGTATTCTCTAAGATTGAAAAGGCTGACTGAAGGATTTGTCTTGAATCACGTTATGATGTGCTCCAAAAAATATAATCTTGTGTGTTTATATAATCTCACCTTTGCATCTTCTTTTTATAGCATGCATGTTTGAAGGTGGCCGAGGTAAGTATTACTTAACATTCTTAAAACGCGCATTCATCTTATTAGAAATAGTTGAGTAAAAGAGTGACAAGCATTCTTGAAATGTGTTTCCACATGTTTGTAAAAACTATGTAATTGCATTGCATCTGACAGCTTTATTTTTTAAAAAAACCTAAAAAAATTTAAAAACCTAAAAAATCAAAAAAATCAAAAAATTTCAAAATCTAAAAAATATTTTGTAATGTATGTAAATATTTTTATTTTTTGGTGATTTTCCTTAGGATCGATGACGATATCAAAGGTATATCATTTTCATGACTTGTGGTAAAATTGAAATATTGCTTAAGTTTATGTTAGTTTCTCTAGTCTGCCTTATGTTTAGGTTGTGATTTTTCCCAAAATTTGAGCACTTAACCTTGAACTATGATTTGTTATTCTAGTTTAGAAATTGTTTATGTTAATATAGTCTGGTTTATTTTTATAAAACCTTATAACTTGTTTGAATTCATCTTGAGAAGAAATCTTAGATAACACTAAGTTATAGATATAATTTTGGCCATTTTTGGATTGTTTAAGCCTTTTAAACTTACTTGTTTACATTTTATATCCCTAGTTATTTTGTTGAGCTTAATATTTCCATTTTTCTTTGTCACCCACATATTTAGCTAAGCCTTTTATTAAATTCATAATCCTTTTTTTAACTTTCACTCATAAGGCATCTGATCTTTCAAGTGTAATTGGGTTTATACCAAGGTTATAGGAGGTTGGATTAGGTTAAGAACGTTTGTTGAGAAAGTTTGTAATTTCAGTTACTTTGTTAGTTTTTTATGTAGTAATTTTTACTTAGTTTTAGTATTTTTGTCCCAAAAAAAAGAAAAATGTAAAAATGAAAAGTAAAAAATGAAAAAAAAAAAAAAGTTATGAACAAAGTTATAAAAAAAGAAAAAATTGAATAAAAAGTGGATGACAAATGAAGTTTATTTCAAGTTTGGGATTGTTACTTTGGAATTAGATTGTACATTTTTAAGGGTTCAGGAATTTTGTAAATATTTTATAAGCGAATTTAGCCTCAAATTTATCTTGCCACAGCCTTACATTATAAGTCGAATAAAGTCCTAAAGATTTTTCATGAAGTGTTATCATACATTAGTAGAGAAATGGATGAAAAACAAACTTATAAGATGATTAAAATAAATTAGTTTATATTAATGTAAATTTTTCTAATTAGTATGCACTGATTAATGATAGAAAATCATACACACACGGGAAAATCTATCTTATATATAAGATATACCCTTGAAATGAACCAAAACTTAATTAATATTTGCATTTTTACTTTGAGGCATGAATTTGAGATAACCTTTAAGGAAATTAGCGAGGAATCACTAGCTTTTGAGAGACCAAACTCTTGGTTTGTTTTTAAGTTTTTATCACTTTAATTGCTCAAGACAGGCAATAAGTTGGTTAGGGAGTGTGATGAGACTTGAAAAATGCACACTTTTTAAAGTTAAAATTAATCATTTTGCGTTAATATTTCTCGTTAAACTCATTAATTGAAGCAATTATGTGATAAATAGTATTTTAGTGTCTTAGTGTAAAAATTGCCTAATTACGAGTTTTTAATAAGTTTTTATGTTTAATAATATTTTTGGTATTTTTAGAATCATTTTCGTATGTAAATTATAAGTTTAGTTTGAAATTAATCAAAACCATAAAAATAATTAGTAATAATTTTATTTGGTGTCTTAATATGTTTTATAGTGTCTTTTAAGTTTGTAAATCAATCCTATAATATTTTTAGTAATTTCAAAAAATATTTTTATGTCTTAAAAATTATATCTATGTCAAACCGAATGAATCAGAATTTTAAAACTTTGTAATTATTTTTGTATGTTTTAATATAAAATAAATATTTTTAATATTTTGTAAATATTATGTTTGTAAAATAATTAATTTTGTTTCAATTTTCTGTCTTTAGATTTGAAATCTGACGAAAAACAAAGCAAAACGACACCAAAACGTGCAAAAAGGACATCAAATGCTTAAAAAATAAAGAAAATTTGAAATTGAATTCAACAGGACACGTGGCAACCTCTTTGCCCTTGGATTGCACCATCAAAAGCTCCAAAGCCGTTGGATTTAATGACACATGTCGTCGTCTGCTAGAGCTACCTGACATGTTGGGCCCACCTAGGTGGGAGAATCTGACGTAGTGTCAGATCCAATGTGGTCAATTTCACATGCATTTACTTTGGTGGCTATCAGATCTATTACCAAGACCGATCTAATGGCCAAGGATTTGGCTCTTCTTAGCCCCACTTGGTCCCATTTTCTTCGTGTTTTGTAGCAATAGGATTGCATGATTGAAGGCCCAGATCATGTCGTCTCCATGCCATCAGCCACTGCGAAGCAGCGAATCATAAACCCAAATTCACATTGTTAAGAAAGGCTATTAGCATGGATTTTAAAAAAAAAAAAAAAAGAATAAAATACTACAAATTGGCAACAATTTTTTAAACCAAAATATAGTGTAAAAAAATTAAAAATCCCAAATAGTAATTTCTTTAGCTATATATATACGGGCTCTTAAGCCCGAGGCAAGTACCCTTAAATTTTAGTTCTTAGTTTTTATGTTTAGTTTTTAGTTGAAGGTTTTGTAAAATATTTCTCAGATTATGCTATAAAAATTATGCTCAGTAATATTTCTAGTATTTTATTTTAACTCTATATTTTTAACTTTCCTTTTTAGATAAGGTAAGAGGGGAAAACTCTAGCAAAATCACTTTAAATATTTTTAGTTTTTCACAATTTTTTAAACAATTATAATGCCAAAATATTTTCGAGAAAACTTAGGAATTTAGAATTTTCTTAGCTAGAACTCTGCAAAGTTCTAGTTTTGATTTTTCAAAGACATAGACTGGTACAGATAGTGTTTGGGAGGACCTTGATTAGCCATAAATAGAAAATGACTCGATAAATGATTAATTTATTATTTTGATTGTTATTTTAGTTAAGTAATGCTGAAGTTTTGCTTGTGTATTTAGTTGGGTTTATGTTGTATTATAAACATTAAATGGCACAATAAACGCTTGATAGCGCTTGATTTATTGTTGACATAAGATGATATGATGTATTTTTAATCCAATTAATAAATAATTAAAAACTATAATTTATTTAAATTAATTACGAGAACAGAACCTTTAAACCTTAGCTCCTTTATAATTATTGTTTTACCCATTTTAAGTTGTTGTTATCAGTGTTGTTGTTGTTAAAGTTGTTTTAAATTAATTGAACTTATTGTTAAAGTTTCACATTAATTTAAGCTACATTTCTTGTTATTGAAGTTCCATAATAACGAAATTTTGAAAATAAAAAATCTTGTAAAAATATGTAAAATATTGTGAATATATTTTGTAAATAATAAATTTTAATCCTCATATTTTCAGCTTTTAAATAAATAAATAATTGATATAATAAATATACTAGACCTTAGCAATATTCATTTGCTATAGATTCGACCTCGGATTCACCGAATTTTATTACTTGGACAAGCTTATACTTAAGGTTATATCAATTTGTACTTTTTAAGACCAAACAGTATGCAAACTTCAAAAGAGCTTGCACAGGCTCAAACAATCTCATAGACAATGTTACAAGAAGTTTGATAACTTTATTTATATTAATGGATTTTTGAGGTGTCAAGCAGATCCTTGTAGCAATGTGAAAAACTTTGGTGACTCTTATATCATTTTATTACTATATGTAGATGATATGTTGATTAAAGGAGCTAGCAAACAGGAGATTGACAAGTTAAAAGAAGAGTTGTCAAAGGAGTTTGCTATGAAGGATTTGAGTACTGCAAAACAAATCTTTGGGATAAGGATTACTAGAGACAATGATGTCTTAAAGCTATCACAGGAGGAATATGTGAAAAAGATACTTGGCAGGTTCAACATGGAGATGCAAAACTGGTAAGCACACCATTGGCTAGTCACTTCAAACTATCCAAAGAACAGTCACCTTTTACAGAGCTGGAGCAAGCCCATATGGATAAAGTGCCTTATGTGTCTGCTATAGGCAGTCTAATGTATGCCATGGTGTGTAACAAACTAGACATTTTACATGTAGTGGGAGTTGTGAACAGGTACATGAGCAATCCAGATAAGCCGCATTGAAAAGTAGTGAAGTAGATTCTCAGGTATTTGAGAGATATTGTAGATTTAGCCTTGTATTTTTAGATGTCAAAATTGAGGTTACTGGGTTATATGGATGCTGATATGGCTAGAGATATTGATAGCAAAAAGAATATCATCAAGTATGTCTATACATTGGGCGTTACAGCAGTTAGTTAGGTTTTAAAGCTATAAAAGATCGTTGCTTTATCTATTACTAAAGTAGAGTATGTTGATGTAACTGAGGCAAGCAGGGAGATGGTTTGGTTGGTTGCAATTGTTCTTAAACTAGGTCATGAGCAAAAGAAGAGCATATTGCATTGTGACAGTCAAAGTGCTATTCATTTGGCAAAAAATATTGCTTATCATGCTGGGACGAAGCATATACAGGTTCATTATCACTTCATCAGGTTGGCTTTGGAGGATGAGGTCTTAGCGCTTGAGAAGATTCATGAACTGGTGTGTTGACCAAGACTGTTCCGATCAAGAAACTGAAGTTGTGTCCAACTTCAATTGGACTTCTCTCTTGAGGGTTGAGAAGTGGAGGCCACTGCAAAGAGGAGCCATTGTTGGTGGTGAATTAGTCTCCAAGTGGGAGATTGTTAAAAAGTGTGAAGCCAAATTTAACATCTTTTATAATATCAACTCACGCAAAGGATTTCGAGGATCGACTTTCCCAGTAAGGTTGCAGTGGGGGTTGGAGGGGAGTGGGAAGCCCCCCCTCTTAGGGGTGTGGGGGCGGAGCCCCCCGCCTAAAATTTTACCACAAAGGTGAAAGAAAACGTGAGAAATACAAAGGAAAAACAAATTTTTGTTCCCAAGAGCTCGCCCCCATAGTGGAAGAAGTCATGTGCCCGCGATAGAAAACAAAAAGCAATGCACGTCCACGTCCTTTGAGTCTCACTGCCGTGTGCAAATGCTATAAAAATTGGAGTGCGAGGTAAGTCTCACATGGACGCACAATCAAAGCGGGAGGCAAGTGACGTGTGGCCACGCATATCAAAGTCCTAGAGTTTTTGTTTTGCTATTTTTGGGGTTTTGTTATCTATTCTTTCATAAAACTATAAATAGATAGGTTGAGTTTTTTTTCTTTATAGTGTTTTCTCCAAAATTGAGAGAGAGAGAGAGAGAGAAAGAGAGAGAGAAGTTTGAGAAAAATGCTTGGGAGTATGCAATTGTCTCTTGTGAACTTCATCATCATAGTAAATTATTTTGCAGCGGCCGAACATAGACGTAACTCTCACATCAAAGGTGAACTATTATAAATTTCGTGTGTTCTTATTTATTTTTCGTTTTTAGTAGAATTAAAGCTTTTAATTCGCAACAATTTTTGTGTTTATCCCATCAGTCAGGAAAATCAGTGAAGACCATAAATTCCTCATCCCAATCAGTTTGAAATTTATGTATCTTAAAAAGCCTTGTTGGTTTTCCACTGTAACTTTCAAATGCAGAAAGTGGGAAATGCTTTAGGTTTCTAAGTAGATACAGCGAGGTAACCTTAGTAAAAGACATCAACAAAAGCAATATAATACCTTGATGGGAGATATAAGAGAGGGACTCCAAAGGTTAAAATGTGTGAGCGCAAAGATTTTGTATTAAACAATATTTGTAATTGGAAATGGGAATTTGTGGATTTTAAGAGGGCAACAAGATTTAACAAACATGTAAATGATATTTATTAATACGAAAAGGACTACGTTGTGATAGATTGATTTATCAGTCTTTTTAGATAGATGACATAGTATATCATGCCATAGTTCAAACAAGTTTTTGGAAACTGAATTATAAGCAGAAATAGGAAAGTTGTCATTGATATCACAAGAATTATTTACCACTGAATTATGCACACCAAATGTCGATAGAAAACAGGCATTGTTGTGTGAAGAAACTCTTAAAGACTTTCAAAGGAAGCTATTTTTATTCAGATTAAGAGTGTGACTTGAGTGTCGTATGTTGGTCTGAGAATTGTCAAATACATAAAAACCATCCTTAAGACACCCTTCTAGAATTAACATCTGGGAAGCAAGATCCCTGATAAAACAAGTAGGATGAAATTCAAAAAATAATAGATTGTCAGCGGTTGTAAACTAAAAAATAAAAAATAAAAAATACTAAGTAGCTTGAGTCAGCAGTTGTAATTGGCCATTTGGCACTTCAGTTGTATGAAATTTTTAGCTAAGAATTGTAGCATATGAGAGCTTTACACTAGATTCTTTAGTTAGAGCTTATAATTGAAACAGAAGACAAAGTTGTTTCAAAGAAAATTACTTCGCCAAAGAGTATAACTTGTTATACAAAACAGAGTATAAATTCATACGACAGACGTCACTGTGGCTATTGATGGAGCTTTTTTTTTTTTTTTGGGCAAGCACTGCATGTTAATTTGGTATTGAGGTTATAAACATTTATGCTGCGACACATCTTTTCGTTGATTCTTTTTCCCTCTTTTTCATAGTGTGCTTGACAGTTGAAATTGCTGTTGAACAATTTACATTCATGGAAAAATTTAAAAAAAATAAAATAAAGGTGATGGATAGTTTCACTATAATAATTGGTTACATCTGTAATTAGCTTTCCTATCAAGTTATTACATGCCTTCAGAGGGTACTCCTTGTCGCCCGTTGGTTATATCCGCCACGTTTTTTTTGTCCACTGAAAAGTGCATTTTCAATGCAAGGAATAGGAGCCAACAAGTTGGTGGAAGAAACACCATGCAATTTAGAAACTCGTGGTGATAATGAAAACTAACAAGGTGTTTAACAAAATGATTAAAACCGTTAGTTAAAACTGTTTTTAATATAACATGTAAAAACTTTACATTATAACGATTTTTATATTATTACTATAGCATGTGAAATTTTTATACTGTTTATAACTAAGAAATGATAAAAACCACATCCACCAGCGGATACACGTAAACCCCTCAAGGTCTCCACGCAAGAAAAGAAAAAGATGTAATTTTAATTTATATAAAGATTACTTATGATACCGAGCATAAGATAAGAACCGACGGGCAAGCAATTCTTACGAAAAGCATACAAGTAAGTGCCAATGCAACTTGATACGAATAGATAGAAGAAGAATCCCGAATATATCAGAATCCCACAAACTCTTTTCTAAAACTTGAAATAAATCTTTAACAAGAAGTCTCAGTTGAGAAAACTATATGTAACTTCAAAACTGGAAAATAACATCAACCTAACTTTAGCAAAGTCCCTCATCCCACAGAAAAGCGAAAGCGCAACAATTGCCACTGCATAACTCCTGGAAAAAAACACAAGCTTACAGCCTTCTACCTCTTCTACCACCCTTTCTGCGGGTGCTGTCGGTAGGAATTGGTGTAACGTCCTCTGAAAGCATAAAAGCACATGAATAAGAAACTTTTCAAGCATGTTTAAAAATATTTAAAGCGTCAAAAAAAATAAAATAAAATAAACAAGGGCATCAATAAAATCTCCATTTTAGCATCCTGCATTTCATGTCGTCTCAACGCAACAAAACGAAACACCTATATGCCAACAAATCATCCTATTGTAGCCAATAAGCAAATAGGTGCGGCAAAAGTAGTTGAAAATATAGTAAAATGAAAACTCCAGTCGATAAACATTCATGGCATCCTGGGTTTTCTCCTTCCTTAGGGGTAGCCATGTTAACTCAAGGAAATGAACTATATGAGAAGAGCGCCTTACCAATACGACCAATTCTCATTCCAGAACGTGCAAGTGCACGAAGTGCTGACTGGGCACCTGGACCAGGAGTTTTTGTTTTGTTCCCTCCGGTAGCACGAAGCTTAATATGAAGAGCAGTAATGCCCAGCTCCTGCATGATCAAACTTGAAGCTCAGCCAATATTACAGAAAGTAATATGCTCAATTAAATACAAGTGCATAATTCAAACCATAAGTCCAACTCCGAACAATATGCTCACTTTGATCACTCAAGTAAAAATTACTAAATATTAAAATTTAAAACTAAAAATAAAATATAAAAAAGGACGGCCATCTGAGAAAATTGGTAAGAATTATGATGAGCGGATCACAACCTTGCATCTCTGTGCAACATCCTGTGCTGCAAGCATGGCAGCATATGGAGAAGATTCGTCTCTATCAGCTTTCACCTTCATACCACCTGTATTAGGAACCAAGTACCTTTTAAAATGAAACAATGTATAACCCTTCTAACAGAAACATTTAGGCATATCAAATAATAAAAATTCTATGACTTTGAAACAGACGTCCCAATCCAATCAATTGCAAATAAAAATGTCCTAAATAGTAATAATAAACAGTTTATACCACTCAAGTTCAGAATAGGTCAGGGCTGCAGAAATAGGTATGACACGTTATGATGCTAACATCGAAGGTAGTATCATTATATCAATAACGCATCCCAGTGAATTACAAGAAGGTAAATTACTAGTGATAAAGATAACCAACAAAACACACACACATGTTTCATGACCAAAAACTCCATTTTTTATATCTATTAAACAAATTCAACACTTAATATGGTTCCACGCATATACAGGTTTCCACTAAGAAACATTTTCCATACCAGTGATGCGGACAAGGGTTTCTCTTCCAGAAAGATCAGTTACATGCTGCATTCAAGAAAGAAATGAATATTAGAACCAGAAATTATACAAGATAATCACACAACAGACAAATTAGACTTACGATAAAGGTGTCATTGAACGATGCAAAAATGTGGGCTACACCAAAAACGTGCTCTCCTTCTCTGACAGCAGGTCCAAGGGTAACATTTTCTTCTTTTGGCTCCCTGTTCTTCCTCTTAGATGCCTGTAAAAGGATATTACAACATCTAAGGCAAAAACTTGGAAGTCGAACAAAAGTATTATTATTGGATAACAAATCATATATAACTCGGAGATCTATAGACGAAAAAACAGATACAGATGTCAAAGCAGCGTCCCTCCATGCAGACCTGCTGAGAGATTTTTCATGACGGAGGCCCCACCCATAACTAGGAAAACAAATGCTTTTACTATAGTCAACCCGCCAATAAAACTTTTTTTTTTTTTTTTTGGAGAAACCCTCCAACAAAACTTGATAAAAAAAAATGCTGCACTGAAAGAAGTTCATGCTTTTAAGTGACATTGCCACTACCTCTTTTAAAAAAAAAAAAAAGCTGCCATTTTGTAAATCTACAAAGCCATTTTTGGGTTAATTTTCAGGATTTGGTGAAGAGAAATGCACGTCTCACAACAGATTATTGTTAAAATATTCATATTGAACAAAGTATATTGGCATCATAAACCTATAAAAAAAAAACCAATTCTGAGAGACTATGCAAATATTGCTTACAATTTCATTACAGATGCAAAATGAAATAATACGACCAAGCCCCAAAAGAAAATCATCCTTCAAACGGAATCAAAAGCTTGGAAAAGGAAAACTATGGCTATGTATATTTCATGCATTTTTTGAACTCAATGGACTCAAATTTAAATTCGAGTATCAAGAATCCTTCAGATAAAATCTGAATCATTTGAGTATCAAGAATTCAAGTTTTCAGAGTTCTTATTCCTTTAAACTTTTGATACTCGAATCTTTGCTACAGTAAAAACTAAAATTCTCTCCCCTATATTTGAGAAAAAAAATCATAATTTCTTCATTTAATATCCAATTGAGGTATTCTTTTTTCACTGTGTTCTTAGTGAAAAGAGGAATAAATCAAAATCCATATTGCATATTTTTTAAGATCATTAACGTTAAGATTTTATTAGATTTATTAATAAATCTAAGGCTAACTTCACTACCTCTCCAAACACAAATTCTAATTTTATTCCATACTCAAACTATAACTTAAACGCACATCCAAACGTTAATTCGAATAACAATTCAAATCACTAGCTCAAATCCTAATTCAAATTACACTAACTCAAATTAAATCATTAATTCAAATCTATTTAGCAGACAGACCCTATATTATCTGCGACAACGTAATTAGCTACCAACAATACTTTCTAACCCTTTCTTCTAAAAAAAATAGTACTTTCTCCATCATTCCACATGTAACTCTGAATATAAAACTATCTAAAATTTATCCGAACTTAGAACAAAGAGTATCTCGCAGTTATGCAAGAAAATAAAAATCTACAAAAGCTATAAATCCGCTGGAAATTTAAATGCTCTACAAATGCAACTACTTTATCCCAAAATCAAAATAAAAAATCTTTCACCAGAATCAGAAAGAAAAATAGCATTCCAGATCTGCGATAAAACAAAATTAAACAAAAATCCTAGGTTTCGATCCCCCATAAACATCTCTTTTCAAGCTAAACGGAATACACAGATACAGATCGACGGGTGAGAAAATCTAAGGAGACGAAGAAAAGAAAGTATTTCGATTCGCTTACCATGTTGATGAAGCGACGAGATTGGGAAGCTAGGGTTTTAAGGAAACTCCGTAAGCTTCGTCACTTCTGCGAAAGGCGACAGTGAGGCTTATGTAGTTGTGTCACACTTCGATTTTATATGATAGACAAGTCTAGGGTTTTGGAAGGAAATCCTCATTATTCGATTTTACAGTATTGGCCATTTATTAGTGATGTATTACGATAAGCCCACATAACTTTTATATTCTTATTGTAGCCCCCACGTAATAAGAAATTGCTTATATGCGGTTTGCCCAATCGTCAACCAAAAAAAAAAATTGTCGAATTATTTTGTGACAAAAGAAAAAGAACAAGAGGGAAAAAAAAAACAGAGAGAGAGAGAGAGAGGGAGATATGGGTAAAAAACGGCCCTTTTAAAAAATTTCTTAGGTTTTTTATATTAGAAATGTATACATGTTCTAAAAATTTAGAAACCAATTATATATGTGATGGAAAATTAATAAATTAGAAAAAACATAATGATTTACCAAGATTAATTAGTAATTAGGAAAAAAAATTATAAATGATGTATAGTAGTTGATTTTAAAAGTTATTTTTTATTTAGAAAAGTTATGGACATTAAGTAAGAAAAAACATAACAAATTAGATTTTCCGGGACTAAATACAATTTAAATATGAAAAGACCATGTTCAAAAAATTTAGAAACCAATTATATATGTGATGGAAAATTAATAAATTAGAAAAAACATAATAATCTACCATGATTAAATAATTATTAGAAAAAATTTATAAATGACATACAGTAGTTAATTTTAAAAGTTGTTTTTCATTGGACATTAAGTAGGAAAAAAAACATATCAAATTAGATTTTTCGAGACTAAATACAATTTAAATATGAAAAGTCCATGTTCTTGTCATTTTTTTCTATTCTTATTTTTAAGTTCTTGATTAAAAGGTTAATTGACATTTTAAATAGAAGTAAGAGTGCTTAACGAAATTGTCAATCAATGATAAACTCATCCAAATCTTAATAATTTGCACACTTAGTTTGGTTTTGTTGACACCTATGTTTTACGCCAAGCTTTTTACTTCGCTTAAGGCACTAGTTCTTTTTGTCTCGTGACATCAATTGGCTCTGTTCATGGATCCGTGGCACTTTTGAGGAACTCATATAAATTATGGTATTAGTTCGGTGAGTGGTGAAAAACTAAATTGGCACATTTATTCTTGATTGAAATTAATTTTTAGGGTTAATAGTTTAAAGGTCCAGAACTTTTAATATTATGATAATTTGATCAAAAAAATAATTACTAAGTTAAAATAGTTCTTGAACTTTTAATATTATGAAATTTGACCCTTTAACTTTTTTTTTTTTTTTTGGCTACTATCTTTGAACTAATTTAATAGACTAAAATAATCTTTGAATTAATATTTAATAGTAAAATCAGTCCTATATGTTAGTCATGTTGGGTTTTGTTAGATTTTATGATTCAAATAAGCAATAGAAAATCAAAATTCATTCCCACAAATCTCTCGTAGGATTTATGCAATTTGATTTGATTGATAAGAAAGTCATAGAATCTTACCAAAATAACAAAAGGGGCAAGATTACTAGAAGGAAGAGAGCTGGTTCACTCTGATGACACCCTAACTCAAGTTTTTCGTATTCGGGATCAGATTCAGACGTTGTTACTTAAAGCAAAGCCCTCTGCAGATATCCACACGAACAGACTCTCTCAAAAACCATATTGGTGTGCTAGCACCCTCTCGGTGCGTTAAATGAGACTCTAATTTTAGGGTTTTCATTGTTTTTGCCTTTTAGAATAAGAGAATACCTATTCTCTTCTAATTCAGCTAAAAACCCTAAAACAGATATATATATATATATATTAACTTCAAGAAAGAGTCGGATTTAACTAGGGTAAACTATAATTCAAATATGATTCATAGAATCTAGACAATGTCGGATTTAATGTACCTAGACATATCTATTACATCAAATATGGACATTATCAGGTGTATTGAACCTAAACACAGTAAATCCAAAATCTGTTTTTGGTCTATTCTAAGTATACGACCCTATAGGTTCACATAACGTTGGTGGTGGGCTTGAAATTCTATTTCTGGCCTACAAATCATAATCAGCCTCTAGCAAAATGTTATGATTACCCAAGTTATGTGAATGTCAATAATCCGACATAACCTAATATACAATAAGTATTAAAATCCTTTTGTCACTTGATACCTTGATTGAACATAAGGCATGGTTTATGTCATCCTTATACTATTCAATCATATTATTTCTCAATCTTAAGTAGACTGATATTAATAACCCTTATCAATTCATTCTAATATGGCCACACATTTCTCTTTAGTCTAACTTATCGAGGGGCCCATAGATATATTTCTCATAATAAATGAGGGACAAATTCCTTCTTAACTACTCACATTCCTCACATGATTCACTCTATATCCAACAATAATCCATTTCATCATCTTGTTAAAGATAATATTAGAATGTGTCAAAATATAGAACTTGTCATGTAGAAAACATGACATGATTTCTCTTCAGTCTAACTTATCGAGGGGCTCATAGATATATTTCTCATAATAAATGAGGGACAAATTTCTTCTTAATTACTCACATTCTTCACATGATTCACTCTATATCCAACAATAATCCATTCCATCATCTTGTTAAAGATAATATTAGAATGTGTCAAAATATAGAACTTGTCATGTAGAAAACAATGGTGATTTCATGTCAGAGGATTGGGATAATACTATTGTGATGAGAATCACTTATGACAATTATCCATGCAGTATTCTCATAGCGGGTCGATCTAATATATTATTTCTCAAATATGTATCTATAAGTTGATTTAGTATCTCATATACATGATTTGTAAAACATAATCATCAGTCAAACTTTATACTAGTCTTCATTTATTATTATCCCAATAATAATGACCGACTAGGGATAATTTAGAATATAATTCAATTTTCACCTAAGAGTTTTACTATCAAGTCATATACTTGATGACCTTAGGCAAAATTAACTATTTATGGAATTAAAATAAAAAACAATGATGAAAATGCCTCTTTATTAATGAAATGCAAATGTAATAAAGTCAAAATATGGTCATTACATAATTAGTTTAGGGCATATCACTAACAAGTCATTGTTAAATTTGAATGAAAAACATCACAATAGCCTTCACCCTACAATACCTCTTCATGGCACTGACCCTGCGTCACCCCTCGCTACACCCACTTCGCAACAAAACCACCTCTAGCTCATCCAACTAGCCACAGTATGGCACTATGCCATCATAGTGCTACCACGTCGGCCATTACTATTTTACCTTATTAAATTAATTCAAAAACCAAATTATCACAATTTTAAAAGTTCAAGGACTATTTTAGCCCATTAAATTAATTCAAGACCTATCATAATGTTAAAGGTCAAGGATCTCTAGAGTTATTTACCCTAATTTTTAATCCCACTTCAAAGGATAGGATGGATTTGTGATAAAGAAACTAGCCCAAAAGTCCACTTTCTTATCATTTATATCTCAAAATCATAGAGCCAAATTCTAGACTTTTTGTGCAACTTAAAAGATAAATTCCCCTTCTATCAAGAGCTCAAAAGCCTAACTCAAGACATTTGTGCTTGGATAGATAATAGAAAAAAGTTTATTCATCATTTACTAACAAATCTTACAAATCCTTAATGTTTATGACGTATTTTAATAGGCAATAAAGACAATGATTTATTTCTCTCTTCATTATGAATGCAATGAAACAAAAATCGTCTTAATCAAATATAAAACAAAGAAATTATGATATTTTTTTCTTCATAGTATAAGAGAAAGAAATATAGAGAAAAAAAATCTTGCACTATAGCACTTGGATTTAAATCTTATAATTTTGCACTCAAAACTCAATTGAGATTCAAATAGAGATTCAAATATTTGGTTCAACCAAATGCGTATTGGAATCTTGACTCAACTCTAAGTCCAAAATTCTGAATTCAATCTACCAAATAAACATGCTGACATCTCAAACAACATTTTTCTCTCCAAAATCGGCACAACTTAACATTATCAGAAATAGACAAAACTATACTAGAGAGAAAATCTGTCACTTCCCACACCTCCGAATATAGTAAATGGGAAGCATTTTATTTAGTTAAACTCTTTTTAAGCTTCCTTTTGCCTGCATTCTACCCCATTTACGGATTGCTTGAGCTTCACAAAGAGAAATCATCAAGAACCTCATACTGGAAATGACTGGAGGGTGAGGAAAACCAAAAATTAGTCGAAGCTTAAAATCTTGTTCTCAAGAACTTTTATCCAAAGAGCTTAGACATTATAAAGGGCTCCTCCTACTCTAAGATCATAGCAACAAGCAAGAAATGGCTAAAGTGAAAAATATTTTGAATATCTTGAAAACTAAACATTTGAAAAACTATAGTTGTGCCTAATAAAAATTTCAAAAATAAATCAAATTTACTTTAGAGTCTTCAAGATTAAGAAAAATGATAAATTACAAATTCAAAAGTTAGATAAATATATAAAAATAAATAACTCTTATTTAATTAAAAAAATACAGCTATGCAACTTTACTCAAAATAAAAAAAAGTACAAACTTATAAGAAAACAATTAAAAAATATATTTTCGGCACGCTGTAACTGCAAGGTGTATCACTCATAACAAATTTACGTAGTAAATCATCATAAAAAAATGTTCTTATCTAATCCTCAATTCATCGACAATAATCAAAGTAATTTTTTTATTATTTTTGAAATGAAATTGATGAATATTGTTAAGCATTGATCAGGTCATTGCATATACATTGACTTATAAAAGATGGTAAATAATTAGACCCAAAAAATGACAAGAACTTAATAAGGCGTGGTTAGCTAACATATAGGCTACGTGATTCCTTTCGCGAGAAGTGCAGCAGCAAGAACCACAACGAGCTTCAACGAGGATACTTCTAACATCTTCAATCACATTGGTCTTGATCGATTTGATGACGTCAAATTCTACAATCCACATCTCAAAGCCTTGACGTCTAACATAAGCCTCCCCTTCTCTTATGGCTAAGCACTCAACTATATGTGGAGAAAAGCGGCCCAAAAGTTTTACTGCTGCTGCTTCAACTAAAGTCCCGTAAGTGTTCTCGGCCACCACTCCAAACCTCATATGACCCAAGTAAGGTAAAACTGCCGAGTCGACGTTTATTTTGATGGTATTTCCACTAGGAAGAGTCCATCTGCTCTTATGAAGAGTGTCTGGAGGATTATGTTTCTTATAAATTTGTTCATGTTGCAGGTGGAGCCTAATCATTAACCTAGCAAAAAACAAAGAAAAGAAAAAAGAGAGGAATGGCAGCATCTGGGCACTACAGTGCCAAGATTGTGCGTCGTGGCACCAGCAGGAGAGTGCTACAGCGCCGGTTTTGGGAGCTACGACGCCAAGTACCTATCTTGTGCGATTTTAAGGCAGTAATCAGCATCCAGCAAAAAATAACACAAAAGGAAAACGTGTGACTGCTAGGATTTCTCAATAGTTGCTATTTTCACTCTTCTCTGAGAGTATTTAAATAGGGATAAGAAGGCTAGGGTTGTGTGTGGCATTATTTTGTGAGTATGAGAGCTTTATTGTTGAGAGAGTTGAAGAAAATTTCCACAAAGGGTGCTAGGTAGAAGAGAAATTTGGAAAACACAATTGAGTGTGTCTGATAGAAATTTCTATTGTAATTTGTAATTATATCCTTCATCATAGTGGAATCTGCAGCGACAAAAATAGGGCGTAGTCTCAAATTTTGATGAACCTATATAAAAATTTGGTGTTCTTTTTCTTCTTTTCTTTTTTCTGTAATCATTCGTTCTTGGTGTTCTTAGAATTAGAAGGCACCTTACTCCCTAACAATTGGTATCATAGCAAAGGTTCCAGTCAAGAACAATGTCGGGAGAAGAAGGGTCGATTACTAGTATCACCAAATTTAATGGTTCAAATTTTTTCTAGTGGAGGATGCAAGTGGAAGACTACCTTTACAGCAAAAAACTACACTTACCCTTGAGTAATAAGCTTGAAGGCATGAAGGATAAGGAGTGGACTCTTTTTGACAGACAGGTGTTGGGTGTGATCCGTTTGACCTTATCAAAGAACATGGCCCACAACGTAACGAAAGCAAAGACCAAAACAAGGATGATGAAGGCTTTATCGGACATGTATGAGAAGCCCTCGGTCAATAACAAGGTACACCTCATGAAGAAGCTCTTTAAATTAAAAATGCCTAAAGGTGCCTCGGTGGTAGAGCATCTAAATAATTTCAATACCATTTTGAATCAATTGGTCTCGGTGGAGACTAAATTTGATGATGAGATCAATGCCCTAATCCTTTTGGCCTCGTTACCAAGTAGTTGGGAACCCATGAGGGTGGCCATTACCAATTCGATTGGGAATGCAAAACTAAAATTTGTTGATGTCAGAAATTTTATTTTGGCAGAAGAAGTTCGTAGAAAAGATTCTAGTGAGCTTCAACATCAAACTCGGCCCTTAATGTTGAGAATAGGGGCAGGAAACATGAGGGGCATTCCAACAAGGATAAGGGCAAAAGAGGTAAGATGAGGAATGGGAGAAGCAAGTTAAGGAACGGTAGAAATATAGAGTGTTGGAACTATGCAAAGACTGACCACTTGAAAAAGAATTGCAGGGCTTCGAAGAAGAATGAAGACAAGAATAATGACGCCACAAATGCCGCCATTAAAGAGGCACAAGATGCCTTACTCTTGTCTATTAAAAATTCCCTTGATTCATGGGTGATAGACTCAGGAGCATTGTTACACACTATTGCACATCGTGAAGTCTTGGAGAATTATGTTGCTGGAAATCATGGTAAAGTTTATCTTGCTGATGGTGAACCTTTAGAAATCATTGCCAGTGGAGATATCAGTTTGAAAATGCCTAATGGATCTGCGTGGAAGATTCATAAGGTGAGACATATACCCAAATTAATGCGCAACTTGATTTTGGTAGGGCAACTTGAAGACGAAGGACATAATGTGACCTTCAATTGTGGAGGTTGAAAAGTCACAAAGGGAGCTATGGTCATTGCTTGAGGACGTAAAGCCGAAACTCTCTACATTAATTCTAATTGCAAAGATACCATAGCAGTTGCTGACTCTGCTACTAATACTGAGCTATGGCATCATAGACTTAGACACATAAGTGAGAAGGAAATGGAGGTGCTTCACTGTAAAGGAAAACTGTCAGGATTGAAAACTGTTGATCATAGTTTATGTAAAGCTTGCATCTTTGGCAAGCAAAAGAGAGTTAGTTTCTCGAAGATAGGCAGAGAGCCTAAGTCTAGGAAGTTAGAGTTAGTTCACACTAATGTGTTGGGACCTTCGACAGTGACTTCTCTTGGTAGTGCTAATTACTATGTGACTTTTATTGATAACTCAAGCAGGAAGGCATGGGTTTACTTTCTAAAAAACAAATCTGATGTCTTTGATGCTTTCAAAAGACGAAAAGCTATGGTGGAGAATGAGATAGATTTGAAGGTGAAGTGCTTACAGTCTAACAATAGAAGAGAGTACATAGATGATGATTTCAAGCGGTAGTGTGCTGAGAATGGAATAAAGATGAAAAAAACTCTTCTAGGGAAACTACAACAGAACGATGTAGCTGAGAGGATGAACAGGACTCTGAACGAGCGTGCTAGAAGTATGAGGTTGCATGTAGGACTACAAAAGTCGTTTTGGGCGAGACAATCAACACCGCAGCTCATCTAATCAATAGAAGTCCATCCACACCATTAAGGTTCAAACTACTAAAAGAAGTTTGAAGCAGTAAAAAGGTTGACCTCTCTTACCTGAAAGTATTTGGTTGTGTTTCCTATGTTCATATTGATTCTACTGCTAGAAGTAAACTCGATGCAAAATCTAAAAAATGTTTTCTGGTTGGCTATGGTGGACTTGAGTTTGGTTATCATTTCTAGGATGACCAAAATCGAAAGATTATCAAGAGCAAGGATGTGATCTTCAATGAAAGTGTTTTGTACAAGGACAAAGACAACAATGACTCCAGAAGTACAGTTTCTAAAGATAAGAAGCCAAAGGTGATTCCATTGAAGATCTTCCTGAAGTGAAAGTGAAAAATTCAAAAGTTAAAGACTAAGAAAATATAGCTCTAGAAGGAAACTAGAGCACTCTTACAACTCCAGTCAGGAGTTCTAGCAGGATCTTCAGACCGCCGCAAAGATACTCTCATTCACTGCATTATATTTTGTTGACCGACAGAGGTGAACTAAAGAGTTATGATGAAGCTGTGCAGGCTAAAGATTCGGTCAAGTGGGAGTTAGCTATAAGGGATGAGATGGATTCTTTCATCTCCAATCAGACATGGCAACTGGCAGCGTTACCAAAGGGTAAAAAGGTTTTGCACAACAAATGGGTATACCAGATAAAAGATGAAAGTGATGGCAACAAACGGTATAAGGCAAGGTTGGTGGTAAAAGGATTCTAACAGAAAAAGGTATTGACTTCAATGAGATTTTTTCTCCAGTGGTGAAATTAACCACGATTAGAATAGTACTTGCACTAGTGACAAACGAAGACTTGTTCTTGAAATAGTTGGATGTTAAGACAACCTTTCTCTATGGTGATTTAGAGGAGGAAATCTACATGAAGTAGCCATAAGGTTTCGAAGTATGGGGTAAGGAGAACATGGTGTGCAAACTTCAGAAGAGCTTGTATGGCCTTAAACAAGCTCTCAGACAGTGGTACATGAAGTTTGATAGTTTTATGTGTAGCAATGATTTCTTCAGGTGTCAAGGAGATCACTGTTGTTATGTGAAGAACCTTGGTGACTCCTATATTATATTGTTGCTATATGTTGATGACATGCTGATAGCAGGAGGATGCAAAAAAGAGATTGACAAGCTAAAGAAAGAGTTGTCTAACGAGTTTACGATGAAGGATTTAGGTGCTGCAAAACAAATCCTTATAATAAGAATAACAAGGAACAGTAATGGTTTGAAACGTTACAGAAAGAATATGTTAAAAAGGTGCTTAATAGATTCAACTTGGGTAATGCGAAGCCTGTGACTACTCCTTTGGCTAGTCACTTCAAGTTGTCAAAGGACCAATCACCAACCACGAAGTAGGAGTAAGACCATATGGCTAAGGTGCCTTATGCTTCCGCAATAGATAGTCCCATGTATGCCATAGTTTCTACCAGACTGGACATTGCACATTCAGTGGGAGTTGTGAATAGGTATGTGAACAATCCAGGCAAGCAATATTGGGAGGCAGTGAAATGGATTTTCAGATATCTGAGAGATACTGCAAGTTTAGCATTGTGTTTCAAGAAGTAAGACTTGATATTACAGGTTATGTAGATGCTGATATCGCTAGAGAGATTGATGGCAAAAAGAGTAACACCGATTATGTTTATACTATGGGTGGCATAGCAGTTAGTTGGGTCTCGAAGCTACAAAAGATAGTTGCACTCTCTACAACTAAAGCAGAGTATATGGCAATGACAACAGCAAGCAAGGAGATGATTTAGTTGCAGTCGTTTCTGAAAAAACTAGGTCATAAGCAAGAAAAGAGTGTGCTACATAGTGACAGTCAGAGCACCATTCACTTGACAAAAAATCCTACATTTCATGCTAGGACGAAGCATATACAATTGCGCTATCACTTCCTCAGATTGGCTTTGAAAGATGGGGTATTAAAGCTTGAGAAGATTCTTAGGAGTTAGAATCCAGTAGATATGCTCACCAAAACTATTCCAATCGAGAAACTGAAGTTGTGCGCAACTTCAGTTGGACTTCTCCTTAAGGTGTGAGAAGTTGTTACCATTGTAGTTGGAGACGTGATGATTGATTAGTCTCCAAGTGGGAGATTGTTGCAAGTAGAGCCTAATCATCAACCAAGCAGAGAAAAGAAAAAAGAGAGGAAAGGCAGCGTCTGGGCGTTGCAGTGCCAAGATTTAGGCACCGTAGTTCCCGCAGGCAGCAAACTAGCGCCGCAGCACCAAGATTGAGTGTCGCGGTGCCAGCAGGAGAGTGCTGCGGCGTTGGTGTTCAGGCGTCGTGGCACCAAGGACCTGTCTTGTGCGATTTTAAGGCAGTAATCAGCATCCAGCAAAAAACAACACAAAAGGAAAACGTGTGACTGCTAGGGTTTCTCAATAGTTGCTGTTTTTCACTCTTCTTTGAGGGTATTTAAATAGGGATAAAACAGCTAGGGTTGTCTGTGGCATTATTTTGTGAGTGTGAGAGCTCTATTGTTGAGAGAGTTGAAGAAAATTCCCATAGAGGGTGCTAGGTAGAAGAAAGATTTGGGAAATACAATTGAGTGTGTGTGATAGAAATTCCTCTTATAATCTGTAATCATCTCCTTCATCATAGTGGAATCTACAGCGGTAGAAACAGGACGTAGTCTCAAATTTGGACGAACCTATATAAAAATTTGGTGTTCTTTTTCTTCTTTTCTTTTTTCTGTAATCATTTGTTCTTTGTGTTCTTAGAATTAGAAGTCGCCTTATTCCCCAACAGTTCACATACTAAGTAATCACCATATATCCCCCAGCCCTCTTAACTGCTTCCTTAGCTGATAGCATCTTACCTTCAAAAGTGTGGGAATTCCTATTAAGCCATATACTCCATGCAATCATACAAAAGAGATTACCGTGATTGGTTATTTTTTGTAATTTAAACTATTTTTTATTTGAAACGCCTATTTTTAATATTATCCTAACACAAATTTGGATTTTGTTACCTATTTAGATTTATACCAAATTTTAGTTTGGATTGCCATTTGAATAACAAAGTTGATATTTTTCAATTCAAATCAAAAAGTATAAATCAACATAATTCAAATCTACAGACCAAACATGGCCTTGTCATTGCTATTAACTATTTAATACTTTTTTGTTGGTACTAAACCAACTTGATTCTTTTGGCATTGATTTGAATTTTCTGTACCAATTCGTGAGTACCACAAAATGACAGGTTCCCAATATTAATCCCAATGTTTGTGTACGAGTTTGAAATCAAATAATATTTTATAGGTAACAAGTTACAGGTACCCTATATGCTTATGTTCATGCTAATTTATCCTTAATCGTAAAGAAACACACGATTTTTACCTTTAAAAATTTGATATCAAGGTTGGAGTCATTACTTCAATGAGAAATATATATAGTTCCACGTTTTAATAAATTCACTTTTTTATTTCTGAAAAACTACGGCTACACTCTTCACAATTCACATTTGAACTACTGGTTTCAACGTTATCTTATTGGACGAATGAAATAAACTGAGGAAGATATCTTAAATCCTAAAGTACCCTTGCAAACGTTGGTTCCGATCAAGCTTTAGGGTTTCGTAATATACATTTGAACTACTGGTTTCAACGTTATCTTATTGGACGAATGAAATAAACTGAGGAAGATATCTTAAATCCTAAAGTACCCTTGCAAACGTTGGTTCCGATCAAGCTTTAGGGTTTCGTAATATACATTTGAACTACTGGTTTCAACGTTATCTTATTGGACGAATGAAATAAACAGAGGAAGATATCTTAAATCCTAAAGTACCCTTGTAAACGTTGGTTCCGATCAAGCTTTAGGGTTTCGTGATATTCGTAATACCGGACACATATCATACCTCAAATTGAAACCAAATACAACATGAAAACCTATCATCTTTCTTTCTCCTCCGTTCTTGATAATGTTAGTGTGTAAAGTGTGTGGGGTCAAATGCTGGAGAACTCACATGATGCCAATGAGCCTCATGGTAAATTTGGTAAGGCAATCTCTCCTCACTGTCTTGCTCCAAGTCCGCATGAGGGAGCTTGCATGGTTGGTGCTAGACGCGAGTTGGATCTGTGCAAGGGAGTTTTATTGTGTTCTGACGCAAAAACTACCCATGAGGGAAGCACCATGCGAGGTAGCACTAAAGCAGCAGAGTTTTGTTGAGCTCGGCATTTGTGGTGGTTGGCTCTTAGGTGCTGTTTGGTTCCCATGACAAGCTACCTCTGTTAAGAATTGGATCTAACATAAAGGCATGCATCTGATGGTGTACAAGTGAAATAACCTTTTATAACCTAATCTAGGTCCAAAATTGCAAGAAATTTATTGACGCAACGTAAAAAGTAC
>CAMOHE010029561.1:0-17138 GCA_946598075.1 Artocarpus hirsutus | reverse complement strand
GCCCTAAGTGCATATGATGGGTGGATAGGTTTTAAACTTGAAAACTGCCAAGAGTACTCTTTCGAATGTCACTCCCTCGTTTAACACTTGACAAGTCTCTTGTTAATTTTGTCTCATATTACAGGTATGCCATTCTCATGATTTATTGAACAAAACACAACAAAGAACAGGCAAACTGTTTCGGCAACCAAAAGGTATGGAAGCATGAAAATCGTTTTTAGTTGACTATTGTTATTGCAAGGAACGCTGTCTGCATTTGTTGAGTTTCAGTCTCTAGTAATTTCTGACAAAACACGAGCTTTCAATTTTTTTCTCTTTTTTATTTCCACATGAAATGAATCTAAAGTCGAGTTAAGTATGAAGGAAAAATGAATTTTAAAAAAGAGTTGAATATCTGGTTTACTTGTGCCTTTCGTATTTAAAGTAAAAAATGCCAGCAGACAGCAGCCTTCGTAATAAACATACATAAAAGAAAAGTGGTAGTGTGTGTATAAACCATTGTTCTAAGCATTGCTCGTCTAACTTAGGTACTTGGTTGTGCGACATGAATGGGGCAGTTAATTTTTTAATTTCACAAAAGCCAGTCTAGTTAATAACGAAGCCTTTTCGTTAAACCACTACTAGAAAGTTGTTTCCCAAAAAGTTTCATGATGCTGTTGTGGCGTCCCGAGCATGTTCTAGGAAGCACATAACCAAATTAAACTTCTCTGCGTGTGTTGATGGTTGCTTTTGAACTAGACTATTCCAGAGACCTAGGTCTACAATCTCATTTGTCGATGTGAATAAGCTCGATACGTGGACCCAAACTATGCTTGTGAAACTTGCGTGGTCGTTGATTGGTGGGCTATAATTAAAAGAATAGTAAATAACATGACAAATTTTCACTACACTATTAAAAAATGAAAAACACTCTCAACTCTTTCTCCTTCACCTCCCTCTCTCTCTATTCTTCTTTGTCGGAGCCGCCGGCCGGTAAATACTGTATTTACCAGTATATACACTTATTTACCGTCATTGACGTCATTGGCCGGCAAATACCATATGGCTTACAAAAATCTCCTTTAGGCAAACATAGCCCACCCTCGTAAGTCTACCTTTAACACCTTCAACACCTTCAACATTTCTTGGGCCATTTTTGGAAGCGACCCGAGTTTATCTCCATAGCGCGCATCAAGAAACACAACAGTTGAAGTATTGATCAGTGACTTCCCTTCCGAGGTAACACCTGCCACACTCGTAACTTTAGCCCTTCAGAAGCAACTACACTTCTTGCGCGCTCTGGCTAGCCTCATTATAAACTACGTGCTTACTTTTCCACATCTACGTGTTGTTCTTTCATAATTACTTTCTTGCAGCCGTGCCTTGGTCCGTTTAGCAACCAATTGGGCCCTAAGAGCTGCTCTCCTTCGAATACCTTGTAATAATCCGACTTTTTGGTCTATTACATGACTTGTTTAAATTAAACATCTTAAATTTAAAATACAAACTAGATCCGAATTTTTGGACTATCACTAACTAAATATCTTAACTTCAAAATACAAACTAGATCCTTGTTTTCGGACTATTACTTAACTTGCTCAAACTAAATTTCTTAACTTTAAAATACAAACTAGTACTAAATTCCAGAGAAATTTCTTTCATTTCTTTATATATATATATATATATTTATTTATTTTTGTATGGAATTAAATTTTCTAAAGAATTATTATTTATTATTCTTAAATAATTCTAAATACTTTGCAAAAAACTTTAATGCACACTAATATAATATAAGCAAAATGCGAATAAAATTCAAAGTCATATTAATGATTTAAGCAAAAGTATTTATCTTTGAAAATATAAAACTTGAGATTTTAAGAACATACCTTGCATGACAAATAATTTATTATGCTTTATTGAAGATTAAGGTTCACAAACATATCTTTTTTTTTAACCAGCACTTAAATTCCAGAGAAATTTCTTAACTTTAAAATACAAACTAGTACTAAATTCCAGAGAAATTTCTTTCATTTCTTTCTATAAATATATATATATATACACACACTTTTTGGTATGGAATTTAATTTTGTGAAAAATTATTATTTATTATTTATCCCTTGTAACTATTATTTATTATTAAAAGAATTTTATACCATTTACTCTTACAAAACAAGGAAAATATCATATCTTGAATCTTGATAGTACTTATAACTTGTATATACAACACGCATAAATATACTTAGCTGGCATTTATGCTTTTTATAAAATGGAGGCATCATTGCATTCTTATAGCAAGTCATAACATGTAAATCAAACTTGTATAAATACACTCAAATAGGACTTTAAAACCTGTTTCATGTTGCAGGAAGTTACCTACTTACTTGAATTTCAAGCTGAGCAGTTCCCATTATGCCTCGTCAGTTCCACACTCTAAGAAGCGTCTATGGGAAATGTGCTAGAGGGACTATGGACAAATAAAAATGATTCATGGGGATTGTCAAGACACTAGAAAGCTCGTTATAGACTTTCTTCCTCCTATATGCCTCACCTTGCACCACGTGCAGCCAATGCTATACAATTTCTAGCTAAGTGGAATTTCTTGATCGGACGATGATATTATGCTTAGAACGTTGAAATAAGACAAAAACTGGTGTTAGATAGCCAATTGCAGTTGGGAGCCTGAAACCCTGCATCGAAGTCCAGCAACCCACAGTGGCGCATGGAGCGCATGCGGTGACTTTAGTGCTCAGACGGTGATAGTGCTTTAGCTCTTGGTTGTTTTCAACCTCCTGAGTTCATTGGTGGCGTAAATTTCACTCAATTTAGCCTTAATCGGAGCAAATCAAAATCATAATTCATGGAAAAAGCCTGATGGCTTTGGTTATAATTCTACGGCGATGGTGGCCCGAAATTGGTAGAGGGATTTCCTTCCCTCAATCTTTCCTAACAATTTCGTATGACCAATTTGCTTCAACAACTCCGAAAGTGGCAAGATTGGCATCGTTGCGACGATTAATGACGGGAAGCTTGTGACTCCAGCATTGATTGGTGGAACTATGAAATTGGTCGAGGCAAAACACTTTCGTTTGCCTGAGTCTAATGGTATCCATGGTGTGCTTCATGACCCAAAAATCACTGGAATCAGCTTGGTGACGGCTACACAAGACGGTGATCTTAGACCTATTCTTCTTGGGTTGTTTTCATGAAATTTATTTGGGCCTTTTAATCTCTAGTCTTCTTTGAGTCTAATGACACCGGCAGCGTCCATCACCGTCACCTAAAACGACAAGACTGAATGAGGGTGCGATGGTGTGACAAGTGACTGTGGTTTGACTAAACTTGAGTTGGAACAATGGAAGGGATTTCTTTGCTCGTTGATATAAAACTATAGACACAAAACCATGTCGATTGATGTTTAGGCGTTGATGTGATTAATCATAAAGAATTGAGTACTCTGACAGCTTTAAACGGCAAGTGTGGGCTGGTCCAATGGAGTGGACTTTAGTACTTGAAAGTCAAAAATTAAGTTTAAGTATGTTAATTAACGGCTTGGAACGCTGGTTCATTACAATAACATAGATTTTTATTCTTCTTATTTTAATTATATCTTGGTGCTGTCTATATTCATTTTCTTTTCCATCTCAAATCATACCTTTTTATTCTATAGGGAAGTAGCCATAGATTTCTCATAAATTACTCAAACAGAAGGAATTGGAAGAAACTGATCACCATCCAAGGACGTACTACAATAATTGTTGTTATAAATAGGTCCTTAATAATAATAATAATAATAATAACAATAATAGTTAATTAGCAAGTGAGATTGGATCCAGGATCAACACCAAGCTGATTACAATAGTCGGTGTAATAGTTAACGCGAGCTTCAACTTTGTCAGGCTGTTCTCCATCACATTCCAAAGCACCATTTATCTTTCTTGTGGTTGCCCCAAACCCTTGTCTCATCACTGAGTGAACATTCTCCATCCAGAACCACAATGCCGTCTTGAACGACACCACGGGGTCTGTCGCCACTGCTTCTGGCGAGTTTAGCAAGTCAACGCCGATGGCCTTCCCAGCTGCTCCATAGTTGTAGTTCCACGTCAACTGAAAGGGCCCACGGCCAAAATATTTCTTGTTTGGGTTGCATGGATAGTCTGTTCTTGTTTCATCACAATAGTCCTGATTTCCATAATTTATCTCTTCTATATAGCACAAAGCTTCACCAATATTGACAAGTCACTTGATTTATCACCTTATTATGATAATAATTCGAAAGTTTCATATTAAACAAAGCAATAATATGTATGCATCTAGTTAGGGTCTAAAAAACTTTACAAAGTTTAGGGACAAGTGTTTGTGTATAAATTAAGGATAGACATTATTTTCATCCATGAATTGACATCAGCTATTATTGGACCTCAATTTCCTATAATTTTAAATTCAAAGTCTTGTTTGTAAAAATAAAAAAGTTTAAAATTCAAATCGCCAAACACTAATAAGTTCAGAATGCACCAACACAACTGCTCCTATAGAAATGGAACAAGGAAGGTTGAAGGCATCTTACATCCAGTCTCATGAGAAACTTGAGCAAAGAAAGCTGCAACCTCGCGTTTAGCATTCTTAGCAGAGCCGCTAGCGAATTCAGTGTAGGCATTGGTGGCGTTAAGAAAAGCGTCTCGGGTGTAGAAGCTGTTGCCTGGACAGTTACTCTGGGCCTTGTTGAGTATGCCATTGAAGAATTTTGGTGTCACAATGTCACCCACGGAACCACCATTATTGCTTGGACTGAAATGGCAAGGTCCATCCCGGCATCCTTCACCACAGTAGTCTTCACCGCTGCCGCAGTAGCCATATTTACTGCAGCACAGGTCCGAGCTGCACCCACAGTTTTGAGCCCCGGCTAGGATTGTCCCCAACACAATGAAAATCATGATCATTAGTGTTTTGCTTATATCTGGAGAGGCCATTTTGCGATAGAGAAAGGTGAAGAGAAAAAAGTTCTTTGGATGAGATATGAAGATTAGGGAAGTCGGTTTGGAAGATATGTAGATTTTCTTGAGGGCGAGTTGTGTACGAGTCTTTTGATGACTTTAACTTATTAAAAGATAATAACATTAAAGTATCTCTTCTTCATATGCTAATTGTCTTCATAAGTTTTCAAATCATTGTTCTTTGATCCATCTAGCTTCAAGATCTTTTTATTTTTATTTTTTATTTGATTGAATAGGATTTTCAGCTTCAAGATTATTAAGCTAGAGCAGTGTAAAAGGAGATAACTTTATATTGACGGAGGCATATTTATTTATTTATTTATTTTTACTATAGGGTAGAATTCATATTTTTCAAGATAATTTCGGAATTTTGTAAAATGGAGGAATGGTGAAAGTAGGGGAAGAATTATTGGATGAAGAATGCTAGGACATTAATAACTTATTAGAAGAAAAGGAGAGGCAAAAGGAAATGAAGCGGATAAATTTTGTCGTAAAAGGTTCCATCAATTTCAATTTTTCTAGATTTTTTTTTTCTTTTGACGCCAAAGTTTTTCTAATGCTAGATTTTTTTTTTATTTTTTTACGAAAAACCTTTAAATCAGACTATAATTTTAATTTTTCTTGTTTTAAAAAAATGATGATAATTACTTTTCGGTTCTTTTTTAAAGCAAAATACACAAGTAGATGAAGAATGTGATGGTTTAAATCTCACCTTACTTTTTTAAACCATGTCTATCAAACAACATAAAGGAAAAAAAGAAAAAAAAAACAAAATATCATTCCTAAAAAAACAAAATATCATTTTTTAACTCTTATATCTTTTTTTAATTATTTTTTCTCTCATTCTTAGTGTCAGGCAAAGCATCTCTTTCATTTTACCAGCAGTAAAGGAAGCAAATAAGTAGCTTTAACATTGGAGCTGTGAAAAATGATTATGAAGATATTACAGGAACAACTTTTTTTGTTCTGCTAGATGAGTTCCCCCACCCCTACTTTGCTACTACCAGGTTTCAAACTTAGGACCACCTACTCCCAACCCCAACCCTAATCATTTGGGCTAGCCCTGTAGATTCTTCTTATTATTAAGAACATATTTATTCTTCAGCATTCAATTTTTCTGATAAAAGGTTTTTTAAAAAAATACATTTTTGATCGCCCCCTCAATTACCATGTGTCTTGCTTTCTCCATTTTGAAAAAGAGAATACACATTTTGATCACCCCTTAGTTGTCAAGTGTCTTGCTTTCTCTATTTTCTTTTATTTTACCATTATTTTTATCTTAATTTCTTTCTTTCATCCTTTTTTTTTCTTCTTCTTCTTTCTTTACCTTATAACTTTTTTTTTCCTTTTTTCTTCATACAACATTATGCTTGTGCTTGAGAGAAGAGTTAAAACCAATAGTTTTAGTAAATTTTTTATTCAAAACACTATAACTGCTAAAAGGCTTATACTGCAGCTATTGAGAGCTTTACAGTTCAAACCGGTGGGGTATCTCTATCTCTCTTAATTTTTTATTTTTTTATCTTTATAATGTTATATACATTTTAATACGTGTCTATATATTATATTATACTATTTTTAGATTTGTTGATGTGTATATGTAAAAAATATAATAAGCAGAATAACAAGTCTTTCTGACTCTTTTAATGATCATTTTAAACGAAATGATATCAAAAAGGAAAAAGCATGAAAAAGACATTAATAATTTTTCTTAACTCTACAGTTAACTCTAGGGGTGTTATTGGTGGGGTTGTAATTAAAAATCACAAACCAATTCTTGATTGGAACTACTTATTAGTATCAAATTGATCTGTTTGGTTTGATTGATTTAGATAGGTTTGAAATTAAAAAAATTTTACACTTGACAAACACAAGCAAAATTTTTCTTATGATTTCAAAAATTGCCATTTAACGCGAAGATATAACGACAATAAAATATTGTAACATTTTTCATCTATGAAGATAATGTCAACAATAATTTAATACTACTATAGGGCGCGCATTATTTTTCAAAACCTACAATAATAACCTAAATAAATTATGATAGGAACATTAATTGAGAATATGCAAATAATATATATGATTTTTTGGTCAGTTAGAGAACATCAAACTAATAACCGAGTGGACCCAAAAAATATTAAGGGCAAAAAGGACAAAAACAAACTAATAATCCAAAAACATTGACGACCCATTTAGTTTGGTTGGATTTAAATTGTTTGGTTTCTGAATTTTTGTTTATTACTCAAGGCTCTTTCAAAATTTTAATGCAAATCAAGAAAGGTGTATAAGAGATTTGAGAGTAGATGGTCATTTTTAAGCTTTTTTTTTTTTTCAATAAACGGCCAAGGTTTTGTAAAATTACAAAAATAGTTGTCTTTTAAAATGGTTGACCGGTGATATATTGATTTATAATTTATTTTTGATAATTAACTTAGTGATTTACTACTCATTAATTAATATCAATTATTGATTAACCGATTTCACCCAATAATTTATCGGTTTACCAATGACAAATTTTTAGTAAATCAATAATAAGCCAGTTGATCAATTATAAATTATGATTCTTCACTAGCTGACCACTAACTATGTGTTTAGTTGAAGGGAGAGATGGAGGGAAGGAGGGAGAGGGGTGGAGGGAGAGAGGTGACAGAAGAGATCAAATCTCTTGTTTGATTAGAGGAAAGAGAGGAGGGAGAGGAGGGGTGGAGGGATGAGAACTCCTCTTATGTCCACCAAAACTACTCCTACCAATAATGAGAGGATCCATCTGATCCATCATAATTAGATTTGAAGAAACTATTTTAATCTTGATAAAATTATTAATAAATAGTAGAAATATACAATATAGTAATTACATAAAAACTATAATTAATCCTTTTCACTCTCCGTGTTCCTACCAAACAACTTGAATGATTATTATAATCCTTTTCATTCTTTATATTCTTCATCTATCTAACTCTCTTTATCATTCCTACTCTTTATCTCTTTTACCAAATGGAGCCTAAGAAAAGGTGATTTCATTTTAAAAAAAAGTTCAGCCCTTTGTCTTAAAAAAAAAAAACAACTACTTTATAAAAAATTTAGTCATTTGTCTAATTTCTCTGTCCTTTTCTCCTGGGGTAAAAGAAAGAAGTATAATTGTGTGCTAGGGTTGTAGAAGAAAGAGACAACCTAAGGGAACAACAAGTTTAAAATCCATCTGCGCGGGTAAAAAAAAAACATAAAAAAAAAACAAAAACAAAAACAAAAACAACAAAAACAAAAACAAAAACAAAAACAAAAAAAAAAAATCCAAAAAAAAGAAGAAAGAAAGAGAGAAGAAAATAAAAAAAAAAAATACAATTGTAACTAGTTTGTGGGTGAGAGAGATACCTGTTTCGGTGGAAGGGCAGAAGACAACATTGTAGTCAGTCCCAGTTGGGCAAGAGCTTATCTTACCAACATCAGAAGGGAAAGTAAAGGCGTCCTGGCAAAGATTACTAAAAAAGTGAGAATAACTTGTTGGCTGGCAGATACTCTGACTAGTCCCGGAAGTGCAACAGAACTGGTCGTTGCTAAACACGGTGCAGGGATTGTTACACCCGCCTGGATCTCTCAATTCCAGCGGACACGCCCCATTTACGTCTGCGGCGCATTTGCTCGCTTGACTGCAAGACGACCCTGTAGGGCTGAATTCCATAGGAATATTAAACCCTTCGACCACTGAGATATAGAAGATATCATTCTTTACCGCCTGGTTTATTGTATATTCACCCACTGTGTTGGGGGCTCGACCCTTGGCTTGGCAGTCGAGGCGGCCCTTGCAGTCACCGCTTTCACATTTGCCACTACCGTCACGGCCGAAAGCGCAATCGGTCCGGCCCCAGATCCGGCCTGAGCCGGTTACGTCGCTGAGAGTCCATGTCTCGCCTTGTTTTAGCTGCTTTCCGCCGCCAGGGTAGGCGGCAGCCCAGACCGAGTAATTGCAGTTATTTAATATCTCTATTTGGGTTGCGCGGGATGAGGCAAAGGAGAGAGTGAGAATTACAAGGAAGAAGAAGACTTTAGGGAAATTTTGGAATAAGACCATGGACGGTCCTTCGGTGAGGGTTTTTATTTTTTATTTTTTCTTTATTTATTTATTTTATCTTCCTTCGTTTAGACGTGAGGGTTAATATATATGGTTGTGGATGTTCGCCATTAATGGATAAGGGTGCTTCTGCTCTGCACATGACCAATTTGTCAAGCTTGACTCGAAAGCAAGATGATTTTACATTGAGCTGTATTGATTGAGAGAGAGAGAGATTAGTAGCGCAAACACTTTACATATATGATTAACGCCATCCTTCTTAACTTTTCTAACTAAATAGTTTTTTTAAATAATAATTATGTATAAGAAATTGTGTCGAACTTTCGTTTGCGCTGGCTTGACTTGTCCAGTCAAAAAGTATTGGTGGTGGATTTTTCCTATCACACATGCCGTGTTGATTCATTAATCAAGCACAAACCCAATACTGACGTTGTAGACTGGCCCAGAGAGTCAAGAAAGAGTAACATGATATTTGATACGTTGGTTAAAATCGTTGGTTAGAACTATAAATATTGTAATTTATGAGTTATATTATAATAATTTTTTTTTATTTTTATTATAATATGTAAAAGCTTTACAGTATTCTTAACTAAAAAATTAGTTAAAAAGCAATTAATATCAAACAATTTAGAAAAAATCTATGATCAAGTTATTTCCTATATTTATGGAAAAATTGTTAATTTGTAGGGGCCACCCTTGCCCGGATGAATAAGGTTATGTCCGATTCTTTTTTATGTCCAGTCTACTCAAAGGTATGCCTTACAGCCACTTAACTGGTGGTTATGGATGGTGAGAACTAAGAATTAGATGACTCAAGGTGCCGCATTAACCTTTCCATATATATATATATGCCAGTGAAAACTATGGAGAAAATTAGGGTTTATATTACTTTTTTGTCATTATTATTGTGTTTTATCACAGATAAAAAGTTTAGTTTTAACTTTTTTTGGCTAAAAAATTCAAAATACCATTTGATTGCACTTGTTTGTTTAATCTAATCTAAAATACTTATAATCAATTATGTCTTTATACTCTTTGAAAAATATGTGTTTTAAATTTTCTCATAAAAATAGTAGAATTGAAAAACTAGCCACAAAAGTGATTTTTCTCAAATTGACTAGTGCTTTGTTAGTGGAAATACTAGGCGAATGCTATACATTATTTTTGTTATAAAAAATTTAAGCTTTACTTTGATTTTTCTAAAATTTTATTTAAATTTCTTATATATTCATTTAAAAAATTGGAATTTTATAGTTTGAATAATAACACTTGGATATTTTGTTTATAGAAGTAACAAAAATTGTATCACAATCAATAAATGACGGTTAGATTTAGGAAAACTACAGATAAAATAACTTAGAAGGAAGATACCTTTTATAATTCTACAATAGTAAAGGACAACGTTGAATGTAGAGTCATCTTTTAACCACAACACATTCGAAGAAAAGAAAAAGAGAGAAACAATAGAGGTAAAATTGAGAGAAACTTATTTACAAATTACGGATACTTGTGACGAAATTATATTTGAGAGGGTTGCCGATAAAATATTCAAGTTGGACATATCTTTATAAGAGCAATATTTTTAAAAGTAATAATTTGGGGATTGCAAGGAAAAAAATATAAAATTGAAAAGAAAAAGATATGAAGATGTACTAAAATATACATTTTATTTATAACATATGTTTGGTTGAATATTATATTATACTTGTACAGACAAATAGAGCATACTTATAATAAAAGGATTCTAATAAGCTCAAATAAAATAGAGAAACTGATTGAGTCCATAGGTGAGAATGAAAAAAAAAAAATGTTTAAGCATGTTTACAGTTGAAAAATAAAATAATATATATATATATATATATATCTCAACTGTATAATTAGAAAACAAAATTATTTATGAAAGCCACATTTAAAAAATGACATTTTAGAAACACATTTGAAAAAATTATTTCAACACGGAAAAATTGGAGAAAAATGAATTTTAATAAGACACATTTTGAAATAATAATATTTTAATGAGGAGAATAGAATAATAGGTAAAAAAAAGATAAAAAAAGGAGATGATATATAAATAATGACTCATTTAAAAAGAAGTTACAAAAATAAAAGTATTTATCAAGATTATGGTTAAAAAATAATACTTTAAAGTATTTTTAATAAAAAAAATTTTGAATTTGAAGGGTAAGGAAAGTAAAAAAAAAGAAAAGAAAAATTAGCAAAATAAAAGAAGAGAAAAATACCATAAAAGGAAAAAAAATAATTTTACTATTTCTTCATAGTGCCACAAGTGATCTCCCTATAGATACAGTTCCAACAATCGTCCACCATACAAAAATCCAAAGATAAAACTAAATATCTTACTCTAATTGATATTCCTGTTAGCAAAAATGTCGCATGGAATATGGCAAAATTGAAAACTATATATTGTATGGATAAAACAAACAAATTACAATTGTAGATATGAAAATAAGAAAAAGGTATAACAAAACCTTTAACTTCAATCGAATGAAAGCGAAAGATAGAACAAAAACCGGTCGAGGCATGTGTAGCTCACGCTTTCCTTAAAATAGATTTGTCCCTTCCAGTTGTGCATGAGGATTCGACGGACATATGTTTCCCAAGATACAATGACTAGCAATGGAATCTTAAGCACTATCGGATACCGTCTCCGGCTAACTTGAAACGCGTCTTCCTCTATCACCAAAAAGGACAATGACAGAACAGCAGAAAAACAAAAAATGAACAACAAGACTTTAAACCAAAAGGAAGAGAATTTTTCGTGTGTAAAACAAAAGGACATGGCCCTTTATGTTGGCTAGCCATGAAGGGTTACACTCTCAATGGTTTAATCAGATTTATGAGCCAGTAATACCATCTTAATTGTGATGGTTACAAACCATTGTTTATAAGTTTTAATTCTAATGCCATTAACCTGCATGACTGCTGCTTAAATTTGGATTTACTATTCTTGGAAGCAACAAAAAATTTTGCAAAATGTGGCCTGCGCAAGGCAAGCTCAACAAACCTGACATTTGCGTCGCCTACGTCGTATGTGCACACATTAGGCCTTTAGCCCACCAGGATCATGATTTACAACCCCCCCTACGCATGAGAGAGCCTCTTAGGTACAACATCTTACCCAAGCACAAAAGTGAAACCAATTAAAAACCATATTAAGCTTTAATGCCTAACCAATGTGGGACTCCACATTTAGGCTTATTCCAACAAAATCCAAATGTCAATGAGCATACTTTAAGCATCAATTTCTTATTCACCCGATTACCATTTTGAGTATATAAATATATGATTTCAATCTTCTCGCGACAGAAGACACCAATCCACCAAGACCCTTCACTCTTCCAAAGTAGGTCCTACTTAAAATTATGCTTCAAAATGGCTCCTTAAAATGGTTATTAAACATTTTTCCAACAATCCCCCACATGAATGAAATCGATGACTGGGGAAAACAAAGACACTACATGGTGATAGAGTTCTTTGGTTAATACCTACATAAAATAGGTAGGTATTAACCTTTGAACCTTCCCCTATAAAAGTATGTTTACTTTACTGGCTGACCAGTAAATGCGATGTTCTTAAACTATTTTGCCGTTTGTGTAAACGATAACATACCTCACATAGATATTTTTCTGACATAGTTTCAGTTCTTATGGTTATGTTCATTTTGGCCATGAACATCTCCCTGGTTCTACAAAAGTTTCTAAAGAATTGAGCCTTAGCAATTTTCCTTTGAAGCAGCCGCACTTCTTTTTCATATAGGTATTTCTTACTTAAGAGTAACTTGTATTACTCTGCTCGAATTCCCAACATATTTGATGCATAAGAATCATCAAAAGCAAACTACTTAACCTTTCCTTATGGGTATCACTGTTTTTATTATAGGAATGGGTTTGGGTGACCCCCACTGTGATCCTATTCGGTCTATTCAGTTTAGTTATCCCATTGAACCTAGATCTTGGGATCTCCAATCAACAAGGTTGGTTTTCACTGTTTTGACCTATTCTTGGCTTAAGTCCCATTCCTCGTTTTCTTAACTTGATTTCTATTCAGTCCATTGGTTAACGGATCTGTAATATTTTCTTTAGACCTTACATAGTCTATTGTCATGACTCCAGTCAAGATCAGTTGTCTAACGGTATTATGTCGACAACATATATGTCTTGACTTACCGTTGTACATCACATTTTGTGTCTTGCCAATAGCATATGGATTATCACAATATATGCATATTGCAGGCACAAGTTTAGGCCATTCAGGATATCCCCCAGGAATTCCTTAGCCATTTAGCCTCTTCACCACTTTTATCTAAGGCCACAAATTCAGATTTTATAGTGGATCTGGTTATTACCATTTGCTTTGAGGATTTCTATAAAATTGTTGCACCTCCTAAAGTAAATACATATCCACTTGTAGCTTTAGAATCCTATATATTAGATATCCAACTTACGTCAGAATATCCTTCAAGAACAATAGGATCTCTTGTATAATGTAGCCCATAATCATGAGTATATTGTAAGTATTTGAGTACTTTAACAATCGCTTTCCAGTGGTCATCTCCTGGATTACTCGTGAATCTTCTCAGACTATTCACAGCGTAGGCAATATCTGGTCTTGTACAACTCATTAAGTACATTAAACTGCCTATCACTCTAGCATATTCCACCTAGGAATACTCTCTCCTATATGTTGGACAAATGTTGACTAATATCAATTGGTGTTTTGGCCACGCCAGTGTCATTTTTACTAGATTTGTTAAGTATTTTATCTACATAGTGTAGATGACTCAAAACGAGTCCATCAGGTGACCTTTTAATTTTGATTCCCAAAATCACATCTGTAGGTCCAATGTCTTTCATGTCAAACCTAGAGTTCAACATATCCTTGGTAGATTTGATTATCCGATCATTACTACCCACGATCATCTACATATAGACAAAGAATGACATATTTATCGTCTGTTGTTTTGATATAAACACACTTGTCACACTCATTAATTTTGAAACCATTTGACATCATAACACTGTCAAATTTCTCATGCCATTGCTTTGGTGCTTGTTTAAGCCTATACATAGACTTCACCAATTTGTAGAATCTCTTTTCTTGTCTTGGAGCAATACAACCCTCTAGTTGTTCGATATAAATTTCCTCTTCAAGATTTACATTAAGAAAGCAGCCTTTACATTCATCTAATGTACTTCAGAATTTTGCAAAGTGGCAATCTTTAAAATCATTCTTATGGAGGTTATTCTCCTTACAGGAGAAAAAGTATCAAAGTAATCAAGGCTTTCTTTTTTTTTTTTTTTTATAACCTTTTAAAACAAGTCTACCTTATACTTGTAAATTGTTCCATCTGCTTTCATTTTCCATTTGAAAATCCATTTAGAACCTAGCGGTTTACTTCCTGGAGGAAGGTCCACTAATTCCCAAATATGATTTTGCATGATGGAATCAATTCTACTCTTTATGGCTTCTTTCCATAAAGGACCCTTAGATGACCTTACAACCTCTTTGAAAGTTTGAGGTTCAGCCTCTAGCATATAGGTAAGAAAATTTGGTCCAAATGACTTTTTTGTCCTTGCCTTTTGCCTCGTCTAGGCTCTTCCCCTTCTTCTTTGGTTTCAACTTCTTGGTGATCTTGACTATTTTCTTCAATAGACTAAAGCGTTCATTTAGATGAACTTAGACCATCCTCTTTGGATTTACAAGGAAATACATGTTCAAAAAATGATGCAATCCTAGATTCTATTATCATGTTCTTGTGAATCTCAGGGTTTTTAGATTCATACACAAGAAACCGATAAGCACTACTATTGTGGGCATAACCAATGAAGATGTAATCAACCGTTTTAGGATGTATTCTCATCTTCTTTAGTGTAAGTACTATTACCTTTGGAAGACACCCTTACACTCTCAAGTATTTGTAGGAACACTTTTACCTTTCCATAATTCATAAGGGGTCTTGTCTTTTTTCTTCCAGCGTACTTTATTTAAAAGGTAATTATCTGACAAAATGGCTTCCCCCCACATGTTCTGTGACAATCCAAAACTTATCAACATCGCGTTCATCATATCCTTTAAGGTATTTTTTTTGCATTCAGCTACACCATTTGACTGAGGTGAATAGGTGGGGTAACCTTGTGAATAATACCACGTCGTGCACAAATTCACTAAATGGTTCTACATATTCACCACCACGGTCACTTCTTACCATCTTAATTTTCTTATTAAGTTAGTTTTCAACTTTTTGCTTATAGGGGCATAAATTTCTCTATAACTTTATCTTTGCTTTTAAGCAAATATACATAACAATATTTTGTGCTATCATCTATAAATATGACAAAATATTTATTCCCACCTCTGGTTTGAACAAATTTTAAGTCATAAACATTGCTATGTATTAAATCAAGTGGCTCAGTATTTCTCTCAATCGTTTGGAACAAAGATCTCATTAGTTTTGCCTCCATACATATTTTACATTTATATTTGGGATCAATATTAAACATGAGTATCTGATCCAAGTTAATTAATCTATGTAAAATATCATAATTAACATGACCTAGTCTATCATGCCATAAATTGGAAGACTCAAGCATATAAGCGAAAGACTTTTTATTTTTATTAATGGAATTAGGCTTAACAGCCGTTACATTCATTTTCTATATTCCATTTTTCACATATCCCTTTCCTGCATATATCCCATGCTTAGACAAAACAATTTTATCAGCCTCAAAAACCATCTTGAAGCCATGTGAACTCAATAGAGTTCTAGAAATGAGATTCTTCTAGATATCAGGCACATACAATACATTTTATAGCTTTACTTCCTTGCCTAATGTCATTTTTAAAAATACCATCCCTTGGTCCTTGATATCAAATGTAGCCGAATTACTTATATACAGCTTCTCTCTAGAATTTGACAACACGAGTTCAACAAAATTAGCTCTATCATAGCAAACATGGCATGCAGCCTCAATGTCTAGCTACCACTCCTTCAGGTTGTAGTCCACAATGTTGACTTCAGAAACCACAGCAGAAAGACTGATGTCTTACACTTCTTATATGATGGTGTCCACTACATTGGCCTCTTTCTTCTTGTTTCCCTTTGGAAGCCTATGATTTGCCAACTTGTGACCCATCTTGTCATAGTTGAAACAATTCCCTTGGAATTTCTGCTTCTTTGAAATTTCACCCTTAGGTCTCAACTTAGACCCCAACTTGTTTTTCTTGTTCTTAGAGCTTTTATTATGCTCCACCATATTTGTTTTGGCAATAGACTTACTAAAAAGCTTTTTCTCAGGTCCTATATATTGTCTTCCTCAATACGAAGTCAAACAATAAGATCTTCTATGCTCATCTCCTTACTTTTGTGCTTCAGATAGTTCTTGAAGTCATTCCACACAGGGGGTAGCATCTCTATAATTCACTAGTACAAAATGTGGATTCCACGACGGTTATAAACTGTAACGCCCCCCTTCCGGACGTCACAGATGTCGTTACATTCGTTCGTTAAAACATTAATTGTAGCAAACTATTGTAAATAATAACATGTATTTGAAATCATAGTTTGGAAAAGCATTCCCAGGATCTTTACATACTTTTTTTTTTATAGGAATACAATTAATAAGAAATTATAATCTTTCTTAATTAAAACAATTTGCTTTTCCATAGTCATTGTATAAATAGTTTGCTAATATTATTTAAATTAAATGGCCTTTGAAAAACAAAAGACAAAATTCTTTGAACATGTCTCGGCCGGCAGGCCAAACTTTTACCTTCGGCAGGCCGAACTAAACCGGCAGGCCGAAGGTCACCCATCGGCAGGCCGTCCGAGGCCTTGCAGAATGGGGTTTTTAAAAATACAAGATCGGCAGGCCGATTGGAAAACTTCGACAGTCCGACCAGTATGGTCGGCAGGCCGAACCTTTAAAAAAAATTTTGAAAACAAGTTTTATAAGTTTAAATGCGGAAGAAAAATTTATAAAAATCCAGTAAACAAACATTCACAAAATTTATAAAAATTATACTTAAATTATAAAACATATCCTTAAAGTTATAAACATACTTAAAATTGAAAATCATAG
>CAMOHE010029560.1:0-21457 GCA_946598075.1 Artocarpus hirsutus | reverse complement strand
CTTTCTTTCTTGTTTCTTTCTTCTTCTTTTTTTTCATGGATCCAAAGTACCATCACTTGAAAAAATACTTCCCATCATTTTCCCTGAAGGTTCTTAGGCAGAAACACAAGTCTAAGTTATTCCACTATGGATTCTTATGTGTTTTGGAATCCCAGGAAATGTGAGGATGCTGATTAGAGGAAAAATTCATCCGAGTGAGATCAAAGGATTAACTTTCCAGGTATGGGTACTAGTCGTAATGTGATAAGAAGAATAGCCCAGGCCATCAAGTCTAAATATAACAAATGTGGGTGACCGACTTACGAGGGTAAGTGTCGTTCACTCGGATTTGTGTCAATAAATAATTAAGACAAAATCCATTTATGCAAAGATGATATTTCTAAAGAGAACTTGAATGATCTCCATTCTTCTCTTCAAAATTATCCAAGTGAATATGTTTAAGGTGTAATTTCTAATCTTTGGCTGAATTCCATGCAGAAAACCAACGCCTCAGGAGTCTCGCATTTAAAGATCATGTTTGTCACTTTGTAAGAAAATAAGATGGGAGTAAATTCTTAATCTATAGAGGTCGTTTGAGTGTTTCTGCAAAAAAATGTATTTTATATTTTGAGTGTTTGTTTGTTTTTATATTGTCATAGTATATGTTAAAAATTAAATGTTTATTTTTATTTTATCATCATAATAGTTATTAAATATTTGTGCTTGTTTTATTTAAAAAAATGTTACCTTGTCAGGTGCATCATGTGTTTGTTTCTGTTATTACTTTGAAATTTTTAGATTCCAAATAATTTTTCTAGATTCGTGTTGATTTTGTCAAAAGGTCTACAGTATGTCATGTCTTTTATTTTTTCTAGTTCATGTTGTTTTTCTCAAAAGGTTTACAATATTGCATATGTCGTTTATTGATTTTTCTAAATTCGTGTTTTTTTTAATCAAAAAAGTTTACTGTTAAAAGTTTTGGGTTTTGTTTCTTTGTTTGTAAATTGTCAAAAATTGTACAATTAGAGTCTCTTTGTCAAAAGTCGGTCTAATTGCATGTTTATTTTTTAAAATCTGAATTGATTTGGTCCGACTTTTTCTAACATGTACATATCTTATTTTCTGACTTTTCATTTGTACAATCTCATATCTTATCATATTTTCTTACCTATTTATAATATTAAGTAACCTGTCATCACCTACCTGTCATAACTCTTTAGTTTTTTTGCATTTCTATCATCTTTAAGATTTCATTTAGGACTCAAAGTTCAGGCAGAGCAGACTTAAGACAAAAACCCATAAAAAAACAAATACTTAAAAAAATTCAGTCTATTTTAGAAATTAAACTTGTCTTCCTCCCATGCGCCTAAGACAATCGAAATCATTTGTGTCTTCTGTGGTTCCAGTCCTAGTAAATGTAAAGTCTGCTTAGAAGCCGCAAAACATTTAGGATAAGTCTTAATATGTAGGAAGATTAACTTAATTTATGGGGGAGGTAATTTAGGGTTAATGGAGAATATAGTAACAACAACACATTCTTGGGGTAGCCATGTCATAGAAATTATCCTTCATTTTCTAGCTAATGGGAAACTCTGTAGGAAAACCATAGGCAAGGAATAGAGAGTTATGGACATCCCTAAGTGTCTTGAAAATATGACCTATAACTCTGAGGCTTTTGCTGCATTATCTAGTAATTTAAGCACCTTAAAAGAGTTATTTGTAGTTGCTAGTACAAGTCTATTGGGTATTCACTCCAAACCCGTAGGTCTTTTAAATGTAAATAATTTTTATGATGGTCTTTTAAAGCTTTTAGAATACACTATGGAACAAAACTTCATTACAGAGTCGAGAAGACAAATTTTTGTTACTACTTCAATAACCGAAGAGCTGCTTGATAAAATACAAGTCATTCATCCGGAGTCCAACACTGTAACGTCCAAGCTTGATTGGAAGAAAGAAAGCAATAAGAGAATATTAGATTTAAACCTCCACCTATAATCTTTCGGTTTTACCTACAGCATATTCGTCTATATTTAATGTGTCATGGATAACTGCTTTCCTCCACATCTTGTATTTTTTTGTGACATGATGTTGTTAAAACCTTTAGATTTATTGAACTCTAGTGTCGGAATAGATAATATTATGGAGTAACTAGTACTCTCGAAAAGCCTCCCGTTTAAGGTCTGATCTTTTTTTTATCAATGCATATGTAATCTCTATGCATGCATGGTTAAGATAGCTAATTATACGGAGTACTTTGTACTCTCAAAACGAATCTATATCATGTCTGTAAGCTTTCTATATATTATTTTAATGCATGTTTTTAATATAAATACTTGCGTTGTTTATTTTGTTATTATCATTATCATGAAATACAACATCTTTAATTTAATTATAAACTACGGTTCAAAAACAATAAAGGACTAAAAAATGATATGATCAACATATGCACTTCTTTTAATATATGTTAGAATAATCTTGATAAAAAAAATTCACCTTCAACTCAAAATCCTAGCTCCGTCATCACCATCATGTCATTTATTTATTTATTTTTTATGCGTAGTCCCATATATACATAAATATATAGAGATTTCTTTGCGTTGGTCATACAAATTCTTAATTTCATGGACTAATTCATTTACAGTATTGAGCTCACTTTTTTATTTAGTACGAAATATATAGCCTAATACTTATGTACCCTTCAAATTTTGTGATTAAAATTAAATTTGTAGGTGAACATGCTGAGTCGATGAACATAAGTTATAACGGAACTCCGAATCCGGGCGATATTTTCTACAAAATGACCCAAAAAAAAAAAAAAAAACACAGTTGCTTGCAAGCAACATCAACATATGGGAGTATAATAGGTTCCTCAAATATATAATTGCATATATAATAGGAAAAAGCAAAATACATCATCAGAATTAGGCAGATACTATAGCTTTGAACAATTAGGCATACATCATACATGCTGCACTGTAGACAACCCAAGAGTGTGCAATTAAACGTTTTTAATTTTACAGCAAAAGAGTAGCTGGAAGTTATGTGTATATGATTTATATTTGTAGATTGAAGAAAACGAAATAACCTGTAGGAAAAAAAAGTGTAATGGTAAGATAATTAGAGCTTCTAACTTTTTACCCTCTCTTTTTTATTCTTATATTTATTCATTTTCTTCAAAGCTGTGTTTTTATTGGTTTTAATTTTATTCTCTTTTATTTTTTTGTCATTTTTTCATGTTATTGTTGTTTTTAGTTTTTGATTGGCATGATAATTAGAACCGTTGATTAGTTTTGTAAACAATATAGTTTGTGGGAGCTTTATACTGTAGTAACTTTTTTGCTTTTATTGTAGCATATAAGAGTTTTTTACTGTTTCTAATTAAAAAGTTGATTAGAACCAACTAATGTCAAACAGGTTTTTCTACCTTTTTGGGGTTTGTTGTCGTTATATGCTGTCGTTTTCAGTTTGCTATATTTATGTTGTTGGCATGTTTTGTTGTCGTTTATAATGTTGTCCAATGTTTCTCTACTGTCAGTCGTTTCCCTTCAAAGTTGTCAGTCTTTTCCAATTAATGTTGTCGTATTTTCGAATCGTTTATTCTGGTTGTTTTGTACCCTTTTTTCCCATTTCCGGAAACTTCTTCGTTTCTAGTATATTGTCGTCTTTATAGCCATTGATCGTCCTTGCAAAGTTTAACGTATGCTTTCTTTCCTTGTTCTCCTACAGTAATTTCATCGTGGATTAAACTGATTTTTAAGGTCTGCTTGGGAGGACTTTCCAAATTCTGTTTTTAGTTTTTGAGTCTACAAAGCTACTTCTAAAAATATTTGGATAATCTCTCATAAGTGTTTTGACTCTTTTAAAAAGCCTTAAGTTAAAGCCACAAAATGTGGCAACTCAAAAAGAATTTGTCTCATTTTCTTATCCTTTTAATTGTCTTCCAGTTAAATTTTGACACCTAAGTAAATTATAAGATTAAATTTTAATATGTAGGTCTTATTTATGTATTTAAGTTGTCAAATTTAAATAATGTGTTGAATAAATAATAAAGAATATAGGTCTTAAATCCTCATAAAAAACACTTTGAAACTTATACTAAAGTTTGAATAAGAGATTACGAATTTCATTATCTCATTTTTATTTACTAAAAATTTTTAAAGCCATTATTACTCATTCAAGTCATTTTAAAAATATGATCCTAAACACTTATTAAAAAGTCACAATTTTTACTTTTCATTTTGTACTAACTAAAAACACAAAATAAAAACCTTATCCTTTTGCCTTTAAAATGTCTTAAAACGAGTTATCCACCTATCAAATTATCTCACATTAGTCACAAGTTAGCAAATGCGGCAACGTCATTTTTAGGCCCATTGATTGTTCTAATTTTTCGTTACTTTTTGTGAAAAATAACTTCAATCATAAACCTTTTTTCTAGAATCCGTGATTCGTTGATACAGAAGTTTAATGAACAGAATTCTTCACCTGAACAAAGTCCACTACTCCACGTAATGCGATGGCATAGAATGGAAAAAGGGGAGAGGAAAACAGACGAAACTCTCAAATTCCAGATAGTTAGTGCTTGTCATTCCAATCCTTTCTTTCCATGGACCAAGACATGTCCGGCAGCCACGTCACATGTTACAACTTTTTAAGTAGATGTTTGAAAGAGGTGTGAAAACCAATGGTAGGAACCACTTTTATTGTAGCATGTGAGAGTTTACACTGTAGTAAATTTTTTTATTGTTACTGTAGCATGTGAGAACTTTTTACTATTTATAACTGAATTTATGGTAAAAATTAAATGGTTCATACCACTTTCAAACACCTATCGTTGTCCTAAATTTGTCCCTCTGGTCTTGTTACCATAGGTATACAGCTGGAATGAAAAACAAATTTTTTTTTTTCGAGCTAGAATGAAATAAAAATTACTTTAATCCAACAATTTTTTGTGCCATACAGTTTTTTTTCTAAAACTTGATTTGCTATACAGCTTTTGCAATGAGAACATAAAATTCGAATTCCTCGAGAAAAAAAAAGTGCATATCAAATTATGTGACAATAAATATATCATGAGCAATAATTTGTTAAATAATTTGGTGAGTTGCGTATCAAGTATACACACACACACACATGACAACGATAATCCTCTGCTCATTAAGAAATTAAAAAGTTTCTAAAATTATGCATGTTTTCTTTCTCGTATAATATGCTTTAATTTATATGCGTTGTGAAAGGATGTATTATATATATATAATATGTTAAGTAATATAAATTATAAAATACTACACGTAATCAAAAATACATATGAAATATCCTATCATCATCTAATAATTGGGTTTTACAACTTTAAACGAAGTGTTATAGTTTTATTGGCGAACACAAAAGGAAACATACTAGGGCAATAGAACTATAACTCCCCTCCCTCCCCTTTTTCTTGAGGCCTGGCTCCAAGTTTTTTGTTTTGTTTTGTTTTTTTTTTTTGACAGTAATGGTGGGTCAATAAGAGAAATAGGATTTTCATAGTATTGCTTTTTAATCTTATCACTTTTATGAGAAAATTTGAACTATAATACTTTTAAAAAGTATAAAAATATAATTGTTCATGGGTATTTTGGGCTAGAATTAGATAAATATGTGTTATATAATGATATTTTGGCCTTTTTTTTATTAGAAAAATGATATGAATTAAATAAAAAAATAAATGATAAAATATAGTAGTGATAATAAGAAGTGTTATCCCACCTAATTTATTTAATAATGCTGTTGAGTTTCTCCACCCTTCCCTTAAGATTAGTTAGTTCTACATATTTCTTGACAGGGGACAAGAAAAAAGATATAGCTTAACAATAGAGTGTCATTGATTTAACGAAAACTAACTTTCTTCCTTGATAATTATTAGGTTTAGACATGTATTTATATATTGTCAAAAAAGTTTCAACTATTAAGTATTATATAACGAATATAAAAATAATATTGAACTCGTTCCACTTTTAGATTTTCTTTATTTTTTTAAACTTGAAAAGGCCTTTCAATGTTTTTGCTAAAGTCCTCAAATACTTCAGCTGGCACTAATGATGTCTTTTATTTATGCGTAATTTGAGTGAGTAGAATTCCGAATGGGTGGGCTTCAAAATGATAAATTGGAGTTTTAATAAGTTGTTCATTTAGTTATAAAATTCGAAATCAAACTCACTCTGAATCCCATTTATGTGTCTAGATAGACCTAAAATCATATGAGATGTAGAGTTTATTAAACAAAATTTGTATTTGTAGATTAAAAAATTAATTGTACACTCATATATTAATGTCAGTCATAATCCAAATAATTATACAATATTGAAATAATATTTATAAGTTGTGTAATAATTACAAAAGCAAATACAGGTTCTCATAATTTAAATGAAATTTATAAAAAAGTAAAACAAAGTGTAAAAAATTAGAACATATTCCCCTTAAAAAATAGAAAACATAATTTATTTTAATAAAAGTAAAACATATATTTACTATAATAAAGTTAACGATAATTAGGCTAATGTTATATTGTTAGGTAAATAAAATAATAAACATAGATCATAATTATAATTATTTTAATATTTATATTATAAGCAAATTGGGATAAAATAATTTTATCTTAACTTTAGAATTGTGAGTCCTAATCCAATGGAAGGATTGCCAATCTAATTCCTCAATCTTAAATTTGAGTGAAAATCACCAATCCTACTCAAATCAATAAAAAAATATAAACGAGTATTGGATTGGATTGGATTCTAAAAAATATAAATTGACTTTGGATTAATATTTTTTTAATCCGATATGTACGAATTGGATTATGGGTTCGGTTTTCTCAATCCGTGTAATCCGTGAATTTGAACTATATATATTGTATAAATTATATGTACACATACACACATATATGCAAAATTTTAATTAGTATATAAACATATACTCTTACAATATAGTGCCCAAAGTTTATATAATTAAAAGAAAAAAAAACTTGACCTAATTATAAAGACCAACATTATTTACCCATGACATTCACCTATGTCTATAATTTATTTAAATTTGTTAGTTCTAATGTTTTGTAACGTTACAATTTGGTTTAGTTTCAAAGACTTGTATTTTAGGTCGTAATATGTTGGATTATTAATTTTGTTATGTTATAATATGCTAATTTTATCGTTACTTTTTTAGTAAATTTAAAGACTTAATCCATAAATCCGTTCAATCCAATCCACAAATCCGTAGTTTTTGATTTGATAGTTTTTGATTTGAGTAGGGTGGTCATGGAGTGGTTTGAGACCCTAATCCATGTAACATGATCCATGAACACAATCAATTGTACTCAACTTCTTGTTTACTCAAAGCCTTATTTTCCTTAAAACAAAAAGGGGAGAAGTTAAACTCTGTTAAGTAAATAACAAGTAGAACATACCTAGAAATAGAAAATGAATAAAAATAATAATAACAAAGATGTGGGGATGCCCATTTTTACCGTGGCTAGAACTCTGCTTTAAAAAATAAAAAAAAAAAAAAAAAAAAGCTTATTTGATTTTTAATAAATTAATTACCGTTAATTAGCGGAATAAGGCAGTGAATGGTTCGAGGAGAACATTCAAGAACACGGCTTTTGACGGACGTTAACAAGCTAAAACTGTCATTTAACGCATTGTGCCAGCTTTAATTGGATGAATTCTCAACAAAAAAAAAAAAAAAAAAAAAAAGCCGGCTTGGAACAAGCCCCCAAATGGCGTCGTCGAGTTTGGTTGTGTAATGGGTGCTGTTTCTAAGTCTGAGTCGCAATTACAAACTGTCATTTATGATTGCGACTTAGAGACCGTGTTTGCCGTATTCACCCATCCGCCACGCAATGCGGCTGCATTTATTGCACCTTCACATGCTAGACTCTTCCCAAACCCTAGGGGTTACCCAGGTGAATATGCTTATTTCTGTAAGAGTGTTTGTTTCTGTCATGGGAATATGAGTTAACGTTGCTATTACTTTGCAGACATTGTCTATTATCCCTTTTATTTCGATCCCACCGGAGGTAGAACCTTCCTTGCTCCTTCGGTTTCTCCAATGTCTAGTCCTCCTGCAGAATCTTCTCTACCTACTTTGTTAGTTAACAAATGGATTATTATTTCAGGTAATTGTTTCTTGCCTTTTGTTCATTCCTTCGTAACTATATTTAATTATTCTGTTTACTAGTTTGGAGTTTCTAGACTTGACTCCAGTTTACCCATGTTGCAGTGATGCCAATTTGGTAAAAGACGAATTTTTAAGGTCAAATATGGATGATCAAGGCTGGGTTCCTATATCTTTAATAGCAAGCCTCAATATGAATAAAGATTCAGTTGGTACTTTTGCTCAATACATTAAGAAGAGCATCTGAAAGACTGAGAAATACTTAGAATGGTAAGGTGTACTGAACTATTCAGTTGTCATGAAAAACGCGATTAAGAACTTCTGAGATATCTGCAGAGTTTTCCAATTTCCATGTGATTTCTTCTGTATGATTTTGTTCATTCTTTGGGATTAACCATGCAAGTTATTCGGGGAGCTGATTTCTGAATTTCTTGAGGAGGTTCTTTTCCCTTTATGCATCAGTAGCACAATCTGGTATTTATCCTCTGAAATTATTATTTATTTTTTATTATTTTTATATGTTTTTGCTTTGACGCTTTCAATTATAACCTGAATTAAAATCTAAGGGAATTTTGTGCTGTGGACCGTACCTTAATGTCTGAAATAGAATATATTCGGCGAACATTCCAGACTGTAAGCATCAAATATCTGATTGTCATTTGTGTATATCGTATATGTAAATCTGCATATTGTATTATCGCCTTGGTGTCTGCAAGAAGGAAGGGTTTTTGGCAAGGAGCTAACGTCATCAACTCCATCTGTGTCTGGCTTGTTTGGTTGTTTGATTGCTTGCATACGGCACTTGTTCTGTTTGAACCTGGGACTTCTCTTTCCTTGTGATCGATTTTGTAACTGCGGTGGTTGACTCATAACATTACCGTGAAATCATTAGTGAACATCTGGTTCTCATATCAGATGGACTTAGACTTTTCCTTTTGCCTTTTGGCTCCGTTCTTGCAGGTCAAAGGTTTGACGTCAAACGTCCAATTTATATTGAGTTCATTGAGAGCTTCTTCTTTAGTCGAAGTGCGGGTATATTTCCTTCTGTCAGATTGCCACCATGTCCTGTGGTTTCCCATAATACAGTTATGGAAACATGGATTTATGCTTAATCTGGCACTGATATCTATTTAATTATTCGTCGACTTGAAAATAGGAATCTGTATCCTCCACTGCACATCCCCCCAACATCACTACCACACACACACACACACACACAAAGGAGTTTCAAGGAGTTGCCAAGTTATTGTTATATGTTGCCTGTCTGACTCTTCTATTGAGGTTGCTTCTGGATGACAGGGTTAGAAGATCCACTGATCGGAAGAAATGGGTGCCAACTTCCGCTAGATTCTCGAGAGAGTCAGGCCCACTATCCTGTGGTAATTCAAGTCAGAATTTACTGGCAGCGTCTCTTCAAAGGATCACACTGGAAGAAGCGGCTGCCAGTCAAAATAGCATATCAGGCAAAGCAGATCATAACTCTTGAGGATCGTCCGAACCAACATTCAACTGAATTGCCTGCCCAGTCACATCTCGCCAACGGAGAGGTTACTCAAAACACGCATTAATGTTTAAACCGATTGATTTTATGTCACCACTATAATGTCAAACAGTGTTTATACATTCAGAGAATTTGATGGAAGAATTGATGGGGCTACACCTTTCTTTCATTTTCTGAAGCAGTGACGGACGAGGCTTAGCCAGAGAGACGAAATAAAAATAATTTAAAGCATAAAGAAAAGAGAAGAAAGCGAGGCAGACAGAACTTAGATTGTTTATCCTGTCAAGGCAGAATTTTGAGGTGATATTGAGGGCCCTTTTTTTTTCAGACAGGTTTTTATTGAGTTGTATAGTTTGCCTTTTGGTGTGGATGATTATTTTTTTGGTACTATTTTGGGGGCATGATTTTTGGTACCCAAGTTTGAGTTGTTCATTAGTTAGGTGCTCGGAGGTGCCGTCTGAAGGGCTCTTAATCGGACGTGTCAATTAAATTATTTATGGCATTTTTGTGCTTGTTTGCCAAGCCATTTCTCAGTTCTTTGCTGGCGTAGATTTTTTCAAGTTTTGTAGTTTCTCTTTGGTTGTTTTAGATGTAGGTCTATCATACATGTTTCATATGCAAGTTGTGGCGGCAAATAAATATATGGTTACCCCAACGTGGTATCTAATTCCAATTGGCAGCCGGGATCATCAGGCTGACATTGAATGAGCACGTGCTCTTCTCAGGTCTATACAATATATAGCACGTGTTCTTATTCAACGGCCATTTGTGAAAACAATCCTAAAATGCTGCTCTTTTAATACACACAACATTTCACACTTAGAAAAAAAAATTGTATTCTGTCAGGCTTGTGTATAGGAGCAAATATATTGAGAGCAACTGTTTTGAGCCAACAACACTCCACAGAACTGTCCATCTCAATATGCAGGATTGTTTTCACCAATGACTTTTGAAATATATATTCAATCTTAGTTAGAAATAGGGTAAAGCTTTCACATATTGCGGTAAAAAAATTATTACAATATAAAATTTTCACATGTTATAGTGTTTATAGTTTTAACAAATGATTTTAACTCCCATGCCAAATACCCTATCAAATTGGTTTGCAACTTTTCGCTTTACGTAGCACATGATTTTCACGATTTTTGTTACGCCATTAGGCCCTTTATTAGAAATTCGATCAAAAATGGATGGAATTGCCTCACTTGTTAAATGATTTTAAAAATTTTTCTTTGTTTTAAGGCCGTTTTTGGGGAAAAAAAAAATAAAAAATTGAAATGTCATCTTCTTCCAACCGTAACCTTAGTCATATGAACGATTTTGAATATTACTCTTTGTTTTTAGGCTTTTTTTCCCCTCTTTCCAAAAGGGAAACGTTTTAGGCTGTTTTTCGGTAACATAAAAAATTGGAACTCCGTCTTCTTTTAACCCTAAGTCTAATTTAATCTTATTCCTTACTCTCACAGTTTATAAAAAAATATAATTAAAGGAAATTGCATTAAATAACATAGTTTTAATTCTTAATATAAGTAAATAATATACTTTTAAAAAATGTTTAAGTATATTAACATTTCTAAAATCACCTGTCTTTTTTAAACACTTGAATTTTTAATTTTACATCATCTTTTTTTTTCTTCTTTTTCTTTGTGTTCTTTCTTTACTACTTCATGTTTCTTTTTAACCAGGAGTTTGGAAGGGTGATGGGAACCGTAGTTTTCATTACTTTTTTAGTTATAAGCAGTGTAAAGCTCTCACATGCTACAGTAACAACAAAAAAATATTACAGTGTAAAGCTCTCATATATTATAGTAAAAATAGTTTTAACCAACAGTTCCTACTACCATTCCAAACACCCTAATCATTCTACACAAAAATAACTTTCATTTTAATTTAAATAAGTTATTTATTAAACATTTTTATATTTTAGTCTATTTATTTCTATTTCTAATTAAGATAACCTAATTCTTTTCTTCTCCAATTCATTAAATATCAAAAAAAAAAAAAATCTAATCCAAAATTACTTATATTAGGAAGGGCTTTTTCAGTGTTGCCTATATTTTATTTATTTAGACAGTGGCCCCAAAAGGAAAAAAATGATTTTAAAGTCACCCTGACGTGACTGAGGGGCCAACAATCTGACAACAACAATGATCGTGATAATATTCGTGTGGAAAGTTAAAAGTTAGGGACCAAATTGGTATTAGGTTTATAGTTCAAGGACCATTACTTGAATAAGTTGAAAAATGCAAGAGCATACTTTTATCCAAAATAATAATAATAATAATAATAAACTAAAAAAACAAGTGAGCCATTTGATATTATTTTTAAAATAGATGAAAATATTTTTATTTTAAAAAATAATTTTTTTAAAAAAATTATATTAAAAATATTTTTAAAATTTTTATCTAAAAAAATATATAAAAATATTTTCAAAAACTTTAAAAATAAAAACAAATGTGTCCAACATTTTTTTCTTTTTTTTTTTCTTTTTCTTTTTTATCAACAACAAGCACGATTTCTTCACATTTTTTAATCAAATTTTGGTTTCCCTGATTAGACTCTTGCAACTTCTTTTTTTTTAAGAGAAATATATGGTAAGACATGGGTAAAAACCATCTGCTCATAAAATAGTTGGTTTTAATCTAAAAATATATACTATATATTATATTAAAATTCACAATTTTATAAGTAATGTGATGGATGAAAGATTTTTAGGTAGGATATGATTTTTAGACACAACATCCCATCATAATTCTAAATCAAGTAAAGTATTATAATAATTTAACAAAGCCTTTTTTTGGTAGATAATTTATCAAGCTTGAGGATGACTTGACACTTAAAAATTGTGGCCTATTGATAAGGTTGAACCTTCTTAAGAATTTATCTTTTTTGTTTTACTACTTATTTTGTGTTTATAAAAGTGGTTTCTACCACTTTACAGTTATAAACAATGTTAAAGCTCTTACATGCTATTATAACAACAAAAAAATACTACAGTATAAAGCTCTTACATGCTACAATAAAAGTAGTTCTAAACAACGGTTCCTACTACCCTCCTAAACACCCTATTAATATCTATTTGCAAAGAAAATATTTGGGTCTAGAAATGGAAGTTAAGCTGTCCAAATGGGGTAAACAATTAAACTGGGCACACCTTTTGTCCATTTCCATTAGATTGTGTAATTGATAGGTGCGTCTATTTCTTGTTTGTGCAAAAATTATCTTTTAATAGAGTAGAGAAATCTTTGGCAAAGTATGAAAGATAATATCTTAGGGGAAGGATGTAATTTTTAATTGTTAACTTTGCAATTCATTTAATTGTCATATTTTATTCAATATGATATGTTTGAATTGGTTGAAAAATTATACTTCGTTAACGATTTTATAGGGTGTTTCATTAGTTTGAATCAATTGCTTTAAGATATTGTCGCATGTGAGAGCTTTATAGTGTAGTTTATTTTTACTTTATAGTGCAATATGTGAGAGTTTTACACTCTTAGGATTCAAACCAATCCTTCAAACACCCTATTAGTCATATGGATTTACTAACTTGATTAGTGATGTAATCTTATGGTTAAAATCATTGGATAGAATTTTTTTTCTCTACTTTATGTGAGGATTTTAATAGCATATTTGACAATCTTAATTCAAACTAAAAACTGTAGTATATAAAAGCTTTACATTATAATATATTTTTGCATATACACATAAAATCTTTATATGTTCCATGTTGAAGTCGTGCCTTCAAACCAACTTTGTTAAACCCAAGGTATTATTTTTTTTCCCCTATCCTATATAAGAATTTCCAAATTAGACTGCTCTTCTAGCCTGTTTTTTCTTCCTTGTTTTTAGTCGCAAAAAATGTTGATTTGTTTTTCAACCCACTATACTCTTTTTTTTTTTTTTTTTTATGTTTTCTTTTGTTTTTCTGGGGTTAAATTTCTCGTGTGTTACTTGTGCCATTTAACCAGAGGCTATTTACTCGATATGCGCCCGAGGCTTTGGCATTGGCAACATTTTCAAGGGACATTGCTGGGGATGACGACTTGAAAATTGAAATTGAAATTGAAATTGAAATGCCGGCGACGGTGAAAATAGCCAGAAGACATGTTGACATCTGCGTCAATTGAATGACAGATGCAATGCATCACCACCCTCCACATAAGTCTCTGTAAAAGACGTCATTTTACTCGAGGCTGAACCTCTTTTTACATGCTTATCTTTTAACAAATTAAGGCCCTTTTCCTAATCTTTATTCTAATCCTCGTTGTTATTTGGTTATTATCAAAGCTTACATATCATGTATGTAATCATGGCTCTCTTAGCAGTAAATTGTTATGAAACAGAGTTACATTTTTTCTCTTTGGGTCTCTAAAGGGTTTGAAGAGCCATGGCTTGTTTGGTACACAGATTTTGAGTTGTTTGATTTTTAAACTCTTAGTTTAAATTAATAGTTTTGATTTGAACTTATATCATTCAAACTTTGGTTTTCAACTAAAATTTGATATGTAAAGGCTTAAACGGTGATTTTAAACTAGTATTTTGAATGCAAAGGTTTAAAATGAAAATAAAACATTTTTGATTTGATAATTCAAAATTGCAAAATTGTTTTGAAATTAAGTGGTATACTGGTTTTTGGAGCTTGATGAGAGCTGAAATTAGTAGTAGAAGGACCATTTATTGGCTGGTCAAAAACACATTCCAACAATTATTTTTCCTAGTAAAAAACCGGCTCAGTGATGTCCTCACACTCCTTCTAATGCCTTAAAAGAAACACGTCCCAACTTTCTGTAAGGACGAAGAAACACATACATATCTCTACATTAGTATGATATTCTCCATTTTGTACCTAAGCCTTTATGGATTTGTTTTTGGACCTTACTCAAAAGGCTTTATACTAATGAAGATATCTTTCCATCCTCATACACCCATGATCCCCCATGAGGACCATCATTATCCTTATGGTTCAGGCCTCCCCTCAAGCCTATCCATCTATCCTCTCTACTTGGAGGATCACGCGAAGCAAAGCACCACCTGCCTCGAGATTTCAACATGGATCTATTGTGGCCCGCCAACTTCCTTCGTTCGGCATACGAGGATTCAACTTACATGGCTCGATGTGGGGCATGGCTCTAATATCACTTGTAAGGACGAAAGAACACATATATCTTCACGTTAGTATGATATTGTTCACTTTGAGCTTAAGCACTCGTAGATTTGCTTTTAGATTTACTCAAAAAACCTTATACTAATAGAGATATCTTTTTTATAGTCAAGGTGAGACGTCTTAAAACTAGGGCTATAGCACGACACATTAGGCTAAACACGAACACGACCCAATTAATAAATATGCCAGAAATGCAAATACGAACACGACTCACCTATGGCATGCGTAATACGACACGATTACTAAATTGGCTGTGACGGGTTAACACAATAACAACACGTATATAACACATTTATAACCCAATTAACTAAAAATTAAAAAAAAATTACTAATCAACACAATTAAAAAAACTTACTAGATAATTACAATTTTTTAATAGCCAAAATAAATTAAAAAGCCTTAAATATTAATGTAAATAACATAATAATATTTAATTATTAAATATTTTACACTGTATTTTCCCCCAATTTTTATATTGGATAAAATTTATTTTAAAGCCATAAAGCTTCATTGCCGATGCAGGTTAAAGGTGAAAGTGATAGCTTATATAAAGAGCATCTCAAGTGACATTCTCGTTTTCTTTCCATATAGGACTTTTGAAAGCTAATGAACAAAAGCATAAAACGATAATAAATAAATTAAAAGCTATTATTTGATACCAAAGCGTCATTTGGTGTGGTGGTGGCAAGTGCTGGAAAAATAGTACATAGCGAAATTTTTAAATTTTTTTTTATACCTGAGTATTTTTTAAAACCCAAGTTTGACACATTAAATTCATAAATTAACCGGATCTTACTAATCTCGTAAATGCAGAAAAGCTCCTGCAATCCGTGAAAAGTATAACATTCTATAAAAGTCTCAACCAATAGGTCTTTTTTACTATTCTCTATCCACGATCGAAGTGTGTATGGACGCACATCATTTAGCCTTTCCCCGATGACTTTCCTTCCAACCAATTAAGAAAACCCAAAACTATAGTTCGTGATATGTAAACAATAGCTCTTAGGGAGTTACATAGTCTCACTCTTAATCTCTCAATTGATCTAATTAACTTTGAGACACACTCCCTATTTATAGATGTTAGACCCAGGTCAGTCCTTATCATGTAAGACCTTAAAAATTCAAATCAGTATCAATATATGATAAAATCCACGTGAACATGAGTGATTTATTTAACGCTCGGTCGGCAGGCTGAACTAGTAGATCGGCCTGTCGAACTTACGATAAATGATCCTTGCGAATCTTTTATTTCCCACTTAATAATATTCTTAGGATAGAGCCTAAGTTTTAATCCAAATAACCCAATAGAGAAGTTATATGATTAAAACAGTCATATCTAGATAATCTCTAGAAAAATAATATTATTGATAATTCAACGAGTTTATCTTGAATTAATTTATTCAGAATATCCAACCGATAAACAGACATAAATTATCTGATCCTAATAATTCAACAAGTTTATCTTCAATTAATTTTCACAAAATTAATTTAATCGATAAACAGATATGAATTATCTGATCCTTTCGAATTTTCTGCCAATCTAATTATTTGACACAAGTCACTAATTATTGAAAAAGCACATCGTATCGTTAGAGGATTTTTACAAGCTAACAAAAGGGACCTGATGGACCTATATAGCTCAAGCTCCTGATAATTATGAAACCCAATATCCCAGATATACATTTAATAATTACCAACTCTAACGCTACTCCACTAAAAGCTTAAAGCTGCACTCTTGAACTATATAGAATTACAAAGTCCGTATAGCTAAGTCTTTATGACACATCATAATGTATCGTGTCCCCATAGGATTATCCATAATCGGCTTAAGGACAAGTTCTGTCTTACCTTCTCGATTATTTTTATCTTATGTTCAATTATCTCACTATCGAAAAACTTACCATCCAAAGACGGTATACCATTTGGTTACACCTATCCAAATGGTTGAGCATTCTAGTTTTCTAGTTACAAGATAGTGTATATAAGAAGATATCAACTACTCTTAAAGAGAAGCTATGGATTCCATATTTACAAATAACAGGTCTACGCTATCAAAAGTCATGAATCCAATGCACCGGTATACGTACCACAATTAAAATGTAGATGTCACCTTTTGGTACATCAAAAGATATAAGTCAAGACAGCAGACCCACTATTAATCTCAAGATTAATATATAATACATATGATTGTCTAAAGTGAATCGATTTGCTGAGACAGAACTATCAACACACATCAATTCACTTTATGCCCTAATCTAATATATCGTCGCTTATGACAATGTGCTAATATTTTTATTTACGGAGTCCACTTTCGATGGTCAAAGATAAACCATCTCCCGTTTGGGATACAGACAATTTAATAATTTTTGCATGAATAAAGCGCCCAACTTTATTTCATCGATTGCGGATTTTATGATTTAGATCGTCATCTTAAGAATTGTGTCTTCTGCATAATTTGTCGATCATATGCCCAATTTTTAAAGGTTTAGACCAACAATCTTAGACTTTTGTTTGCTTAACATACATTCAACAAATATGAACGTAAAGAGGACACGATTTGATATATAAATAATAAATAAATTCTTAATTGATAAAAATGTCTCCAAAAATATATTACATTTTTGCTTCTTAGGACATACATGTCTAACAGTAAGTGCAATAAACCTTGCTCAGGTCCAAGGTTCGAATCCTTAAACTTGCAAAATCATAAATTTTTTTTTATTTTTAAGTTTAAATGTACTATAAACGGGTGGGTCATGCTGTATTGTATTGCCACATTTACTACACGTTTAATTAAACATGTTAGAATCCACCCTATTTATGGCTCAATTAATATACATGAGGTCCAAAACTGTTTATCTTGTATTATTTTTATATCATATTATAATATTGTGTTTAGAATTTCTGGCTCTACTTAAAACTACATGTCCAAAGGAGCTGGAGCACACCAGTTTTGCTAGAAATTTACAAATTAAAAAATTAGGGACACAATTGCAACAGATTCCAAATATTGGGTCTAATGACGTTATATGTAGGGACCACTTGAGGAATCTGTAAAAAATTAGGGACACAATTGCAACAGATTCCAAATATTGGGTCTAATGACGTGATATATAGGGACCACTTGAGGAATCTTTTTTTTTTTTTTAATCAAAACTTAACCGTGATTGACTCAAGTCAGCGAGAGACAGTCTTTTGTTTTGTTATTTCCTCATTTTAAGCCCTGGATTTGCAAGACCATTCTTCCTATTTCTCCCTCTAAAAAGTAAAATCCCAGTCTCTCTCTCTTGTGTTGAGCTCGAAATCTTCTTCTGCCTTAAAATCCATGGAAGAAGCGTGGAACAACATCAACCTTTCCTCTCTCCACCACCACCGTTCATCTTCCAACACCACAGCCCAAAACTTCCATTTCCAAAATTTCTTCTCCAAATCTTCCCTTTCTTACAAAGACCCAACACCACCAACCGACGTGTCGTCCGCCGGACATACCATTTCTCTCGGACTCGGTTCTCTGCCAAAACGACCGTCATCTACCATTACTACTGCAACTACTTCTGCCTCCTTGAGCTTGAATGCAGAGTCCGAGTTGGGTTTCACATTCCTCAAAACTAGAGCCCCTCTTATCAAAAACCCAGCTTTGGATTCTCCACCTGCTTATAAAAAGAAAAGGGTCCTACAAAAGGGCGATGATTTTTGTGATCTGAAACACAAGCGCTTGATGAAGAACAGAGAGTCTGCTGCTCGGTCAAGAGCCAGAAAACAGGAACTTTCTCTCTTTTCGTTAGTTTTTTTGTTTTTTAAGGGAAGCAAAAGGTCATTTACTTAATTTTAATTTAACCTTTTTTTCAAATTTACCCGAAAAAGAAAATGTTTTTTCCCCTTTTTTTTGGTTTTTTTTGGGCTTCTAAAGTTGGTTCAAAATTGATATCTTGCAGGCTTATACAAATGAGTTAGAATATAAAGTTGCTCATTTGCGGAAAGAGAATGCTAGGCTCAGAAACCAACTACCACAGGTATTTCTGTTACTTACTATTTAACTTAATTTTAAAGCCTTGGATTTGGTTAATGAAATTAGTCCGAGAGATTTGTTTATAATAATCTTCTTATCTTTTCTTTTGTATGGTGGTTTTAACGTTTGCAGTTCTACTTGGCAGCCCCAAAGGAGTTTTCAAAAAAGCGTACTTTGCGTAGAACCTTAACAGCTCCATTTTGAGTAGTTAAGAGAAGAAAGACACTAACAACTCTATAGATGCTTCAAAGATGAGCTGCATTTTGCTCTCTCTCTCTCTCTCGTTTTTTTTTCCCTCCCATTTTTGTTCTCCCATTGGCTTGGCTTTCTTTCTAAAAAGTTTCACTTGAAGATAAGACATGGGGCCACAAAAGCTGCCCAAGTTGGGGGATACTTTAGTAGGTGTGATGTTTTTGTTGCGTTTATTACTTACATCTCCTTCGTCAATAGGCCTGTCGATTTCTTTCTATTTTGTCTTTTCCCTTGTCGCTTTTGTTGGCCGAGATTTCTTTCTTTCTTTCTCTTTATTTATTTATTTATTTTGAGGCTTAGAGCCAATGAGGAGATTTGGGTAAAGTTGAAACTTGCAAGGTAAAAATGAATGTTGAGAGAGAGTTAGGAGATTAGGAGATAAATCCATGAGACTTGTTTGATAAATACATACACCTTATAATATTTATAATATTCTTTCCAATCACTCTTTATTTTCTGCTGAAAAGGAGAGAAAAAGGCACTTGCATCTTTTGTTCCCTTTTCCCTCTATGCTTGGATTTGTCATTATAAAGCAATTGTTTGTGTCTATTACCATAATATAAGCAGCATTTCGCGCATCGAATACTTTATTCTAGCAGCAAAGCTTGAAATGTGACGCTAAGTGGGGCAAAGTTGCATGTTTCCCTTTATGAATTAGTCTGTTTTTTAATTTCCCTTGTTTATTTTTGTATTTCCAATCGAAAAATGATGCTTTTTTTTTTGGTTTAATTATGCATATGAAGCTTGAAATGTGACGCAAAGTGGGGCGAAGTTGCATGTTGCCCTTTATGAATTATTCTGTTTTTATTCCCTATTTATTTTTGTATTTTCAATCGAAAAATGATGTTTTTTGTTTTTTTTGTTTTTTTTTTGTTTGTTTAATTATGCATATGGGACCTATTTATCATAGTTCTAAACTTTTAAATAAATACAGTTGTTGTTGGTGGGTTGAGACAAGGCTTATGGATAAGACATTTAAACATTAAAGTTAGCGTTTTCTTGTTTAAATTGATGCGAAAATGATACGGCAAACACGGTCTCTAAGTCGCAATTATAAAATTAAAGGAACTCCAATTGCGTACTTGGCTTTGGACTTGATGGAGAGTATTCAAGAAAAATTACTTTTCTATTAAAGACATGTCTTTTAAATATAATGATAAAACTCTCCCTCAACGACTTGATCATTAGAGAACAGAAGCCTTACCAAGTTACCATGAAATTTGTAATGTTTTTTCCTTCTTTCTTAAGGTGGATTTTTGAAATTTTATAAGAGTCACAACTGGCATAACATAAAGATATGTACAACTATATGAATCCGACCACTCGCATTTGTTTTGTTTGTTATGTAGGATGAGAAATTAAAGAAAGATTAGTGTTCCACATGACAACCAGAATGCTCATACTTTACCAGCTCTTTGAAGAACACTAACGATCAGAAAACCGATAGGTTGACATTGTATTATTATCTACTGAATGATCAAACCATAAACGAAAGAGAAATAACCGAAATGCTGAACGTAGGCCCTTGTTAGAGCCCAAAATATAAAGCCCACTTAAAAGGGTCCATTTGACGCTCAAGTTGAAGTGTGAACTTCAATTCTAAAGAATGATTCATTTGAGGATGAGTGAGGATAAAAATATAGCTCCTTTCTGATGTGGAACTTCTAACATGTCTTGCTGTAAGTCCCAAAATGCTCAGAACGATAATGCATATTTCCGCGTGTCTAGAATGTCACAACAACACAACTAGAATAGTTCTAAGGCGTGTAACTAACCCACCTCATGGTTGCAAATTCCTAAGATTTCCTTTTTAAGCAAGGACCATAATGTTCACGATTGGTTCAGCTCAACTCATGACTATGGTCGATTCATTCGGTTGAGTTTCGATAGGTTCAGTCGGTTATTTTGTGCAACCCTCGTGACTGTGTAACACCCCGAAGTTAATTAAATGGTCTTAGAATGATAAATGGTGGATTAGTGTGCCTTAATGAGCATTTTAAATCTAATTTGAATATTTTGTGGAAATTTAGTAACCTTGTATAATTTTACTCTTTTAATGATTTTTGATTATCCTAAAATTGTTTTTAATTGTTAATTTAAATTTTTACAAAGCAATTTGATTTGAAAAGTAGTGTGTTGTTGCACATAGTTTTGTGCAACCACTTTCTCTATTTTCCTCTATTTATTTCATTTTCTCTCTCTTTCCTCCCATTTCTCTCGCTCACCTCTCTCTCTCCTCTCTCTCTTGTTTCTCTCGAGTTCCCTCACTCTCTCTTTCAATCTCTCAAAATTTTTGAAAACAAATTTTGTTTTCAAGCTTCGGGCTAGGAGATCGAAGGCTCGGGAACAAGATTCAACAACAAGAACAACGTTTTCAAGCTTTGATTCGAGATTAGATTTT
>CAMOHE010029559.1:25135-71116 GCA_946598075.1 Artocarpus hirsutus | reverse complement strand
TTGTCATGTAAGAAACCATGGTGATTTCAGGTCAGAGGACTAAGATAATACTATTGTGATGAGAATCACTTATGACAATTATCCATGCAGTATTCTCATAGCGGGTCGATCCAATATATCATTTCTTAAATATGTATCTATGAGTTGACTTAGTACCTCATACACATGATTAGTAAAACATAATCATTAGTCAAACTTCATACTAGTCTTCATTCATTATTATCCCAATAATAATGACCGACTAGGGATAATTTGGAATATAATTCAATTTTTACCTAAGAGTTTTACTATCAAGTCACATACTTGATGACCTTTGGCAGAATTAACTATTCATAAAATTATAATAAAAAAATAATGAAAATGCCACTTTGTTAATAAAATGCAAATGTAATGAAGTCAATATGTGGTTATTACATAATTGACCTAGGGCACACCACTAACAGTTACAATGGCCTCTTAGAAATTTCAATGAATGTAATGTTTCTAGTGTGGTTGTGGAGCATGTTATAACCTCTCCAGCATGGTTATGTTTATGCTTTACTAATTTAGTTTGTATGGGTTGATAGCAACAAGATAGTGATTTGCTCTCTTTTTGTCTTTGAGCAAACTAAAGATTATTTGATAATATATATTTCATGTATATGATTATTTTAGAAATTGAGGCATGACCAGAGCCTTGCACATATCATAAGTTATTTGATTAGATTCTTAGTTTGTGAAAGACATACGCGTGAAGGCGTTCATATGTTATTTTGACATTGTTAATAAAACTAAATCTTTTAGTTTTGAATTGGATTGTCTTTCTATGTTTAGAGGATGTAATTGAGATTGACCCTTCGTTTTAAGCTAGTGAACAATATAATGAATTCATAAAACCTCATCGGCGGCTAACTTAGAGAAACCATAAAAATTGTCTTTAATTGTTTAGTTTCTACCTTAGAAACTAATAGAAATTTAAATTATATCCTCTGAACTTTGCATAGCGACAAAAACCACATTATTTAGACACTCATAAACAAATATATGCACTTTTCTAATCAGACATTAGTGCAGTAAATTTTGTAAAAAATAGCCACGACCTTATTTGGATTTACATGTTTTTGGAGACTTAATGGTATCGAAATTGCATATCATAGCTCTTTAGAAAGGACTAGGTGTAAGATTGTCCTCTTTACATTCATATTTGTTAAATGTATGTTAAGCAAACAAAAGTTTGATGCTGTCGATCAAAACCTTTAAGAATTGGGCATATGATGGACATATTATACAAAAGGCACAATTCTAAAGGTGATGGTCTAAAACATAAGATCTACTATCGAGGGAATAAAGTTGGGCACCTTATTCCTATAAAGATTGTTATGTTGCCTATTTCCCTATTGGGAGATGGTTTTTCTTGACCATCGGAGGTGGACTTTGTCATAGGAGACGGTGTGTTGGATCGGGATGTAAAGTAAATTAATTTGGATTAATAATCTCTCTCGGCAAATCAATTCACTTTAGACAATCATTTGTATTGTATCTTAATCTTGAGATAAATAGTGGACCCGCTGTCTTGACTTGTGTCTTTTGATGTACCAAAGGGTGACATCCATATTTTTAGTGGTGGTACACATACCGGTACATTGAAGGCATAAATCTTGATAGCGTAGACCTATTATTCATAGATATGAAATCCATAGTTCCTCTTTAGGAGTAGTGATATCCTCTTATATGTGCTATCCTGTAAATGAAAAACTAGAGCGTTTAACAATTTGGATACATAAGTGTAACCAGATGGTATATCATCTTTAGATGGTAAGTCTTTTGATGGTAAGATAATAGAACATAAGATAAAAATAATCAGGAAGGTAAGATAGAACTTGTCCTTAAATCGATTATGGAAAATCCTATGGGGATATGAGACATTATGATATGTCATGGAGACTTAGCTATACAGGCTTCGTAATTCTATATAGTTTGAGAGTGCAGCTCCAAGCTTTTAGTGGAGTAGCGTTGGAGTTGATAATTATGAAATGTATATTTGGGCTATTGGGTTTCATAATTATCAGGAGTTTGAACTATAAGGTCCATTTGGTCCCTTTTGCTAGCTCACAAAAATCCTGTATCGATACAACGTGTTTTTCCAATAATTGGTGACTTATGTCAGATTTATTAGATTGGCTAAAATTTGAAAGCATTAAATAATTCATGTCTGTTGATCGGATGAATTAATTTTGTGACAATTAATTCAAGATAAACTTGTTCAATTATTGGGATAGGATAATTCTTATCTATTAATCAGTTGATTTAAGTTTGAATAAATTCAATCAAGATAAACCTGTAGAATTATCAGGAATTTATTTATTTTCCTAAAGAATATCTAGATAAAGTTGTTTTAATTTGATAGCTTCTCAATTGGGTTAATTAAATTAAAACTAAGACTTTATCCTATAGAATCTCGTGTGGGGAATAAAAGATTCACTGGAATTTTTATCACAAGATTGGCATGTCGATCCTTAGCTTCAGCTTGTCGATGGGGCAAGTTTGGCATGTCAGTTAGATAGATCGGCATGCCAGCCATGCAATAAAAAGGTCACACATTTTTACACGTATTTTATCAGACATTGATCCTGGTTCAGTTTTGATTCAAATTTTTGAGGCCTTATCTGATAAGGATTGACTCCTAGGCCCAATCTCTATAAAAGGGGACTGAGTCTCAATATTATATAGATCAATTGAGAGATTAACAATGAAACTTTGCTAGTGAGATTCTAAAACTCCTTGAGAGCTCTTGTTCACAAATCATAAACACTAGCTTTGGATTATCTCAATTAGTTGGAAGGAAAGTCACTGGGGAAAAACTAAATGACATGTGCCCACACGCACTCCGATTGTGGCTAGAGAATAGCAAAGAAGACTAGTTAGTTGAGGCTCTTTTGGAACATTATACTCTTTACAGATTGCCAAAGTTCCTTAGCTTATAAAGGTTAGTAAGATCTGATTAATTTATGCATATAGTGTGTTAAACTTGTGTTTTAGAAAGTGCTCTAATATTATAATTTTTAAAATTTTGTTGCATACTATTTTTCCAACCATTAGTATCAGAGCCAAGGTTTTGACATAAATTTGCAAGTTTGTGATCATGCTGTATGAATAAATTATGTGATCTTTATATCTACTATCCTTGAATTTAATTTTGTAGAAAGTTAACATTCTAGAGTTTCTATATATTTTTAAGTTATCATAGATTATATGGTGAATGTTTATTAATTAATTATGGTTGATTAAAATATTATTTAATTATTCATTAATTAATTAATTTATACCAGTTATAGTTCTTTAGAGGTTAGAATGTGTATCTAGGTTTTTCATATAATTAGATGGTGGACTATCATCTCCATTTAGGAATTATTATTTAATTTAAATTTGTAAGAATTTTGTAATTAAATAATCATTTGGAGAAGATGGATCTAGAAGCGGATCTAAAAGATAGATGATGGCATTCCTAGGTATTACGTGAGTCTCTAATTTTATGTTTTTGAATTGTTGAAAATAAAATTGATAAATTACATTAGAAACTGTATGTTCTAAAATGAGTGATCTCTATTGGGTCAACATGTTGAACCCTCTAGTTTGGTAGATCAAGGGTTGTAAGAGTGACAGGCTATATGCGAGGTAGAAATCTAGTGGCTCTGGCGGTAGCCTGAACTTTCATGATTGGCAGGCCAATCTAAAAAGATCAACAGGCTGTCGGGTCATGACCAGCAGGCCGATTGCATAGATCAGTTTGTTGGTAGAGAGCTAAATTTTTTTTCCAAAAAAGGTCTAGTTTTCGATGAAGTTTTAATTTTATTTTTGGGACAATTCTGAGAAATATTAAAATTTAGATACGACCGAAAATATGGCGTATCCGATCTATGTAGGATTGAAGACTTAAAGATAGGCATTGCATGAAGTAACATACAGCTTGAGGATTCAAGGATGAAGAATGGATAATATGTTTCGATTACTCTCTTGTAATCTTTATTTCTATTCTCTAGGGTGGAACCATAATGTTATGGTTATTTATTATTATTTTGCTTGTAGTTTTACTTGTCTGCATTAAAATATAATTTGCCATTTATATTGATAACTTGTCATATAGAATAAGGAGTGCCACTCAATTTAAAATTGGTCATGCATGTATTTTAAAATAAATTCTTGATTTTAAAAGAATGAGTAGGGGAAAGTTTTCGAAGAGAGGACCTACGGCTGCCATCGTTGGTCTATAGGTAGCACATAGTGGTCCCAACCCCAAGGAAGAGATTTCATCATGTACTAAGTTAGATCTCTAAAAGGATAAGGTATTTTAGCATGGTTTATTGTTGATCATCCCAAGGTAATGATAATAAGCTATGAATAAAATATTAAAATGATAGTTATACACTCATGTTAATTTTATTATTAACCTTCCCTAGGAGCTTAGTTAATAAAATTAATGGCCAAAAAAAGGATTATTAATATATGCTGGATCAGACGGGTCTTGGATGGCACGTATTAAGCAGATCATAGATAATCTTAAAAACATGTTTGGAGGCCAAGCCATATCAAAATAGAATAGAGCACTCCGGAAACTTTTGAACTGTAAGAAAAAACCAGGGACATCAAAAAGGAGCATATGATGTTGGTCATGGGTTACCTCATTGAGGCTCAAACCCATGGAACCGATATCAATGTTGAGTCACAAATGACTATGGTTTTTGTACTCTGTCAAAGGAGTTCATCCTGTTTAGAGCTTATTTGAGTAGCAGACATGATGTGACCTTAACAGAGTTGATAAAACAGTTACAAGAGTTTGAAAATGTGATCAGGAAAATTCTTGCAAGTGGAGAGGTTGACTTAGCGGTTGCATTTAGTTCTAATCCTAATCCAGGGAATGGAAGGAAGCAAAAGGCTGAGGATGAAAAGGTTGGGCATATAAAGAAGAATTGTAAGGACTTCCTTACCCAAGGAGGTAAGTGTGATCTTTGGTTTGGGAAACTTGTTTGGTTGAGGAATCCAGTGACACTTGGGTCATAGATTCTGGAGCAACTAATCATGTTTGTGTTTCTTTGGAGGGATTCTAGGAAACAAGAAGTTTACTTTGTGAAAACTTCATGTTTTGGATGGGCGATAGATCCTTGGTGTTGGCTGAAGCAGTGGGAGATGTCCATCATTATTTTGATAAATATAGGAGTTTGGTTTTGCAAGTTTGTTTCAATGTTCCTAAATTCAGAAGGAATTTGATATCTGTAGCTTGTTTCTTTACAGTTTCTTATTCAGTTTCTTTTAACAATAAAGTGGTGATTCGTAAAAATAAATCTTTTATCTGTGATGGATGGAAGCAAAACAATCTTTATTTTATCAAACCTAAGATGGACTCATTGCTGAACATTGAGGTAAATGATAATAACTCTAAAGGACTTAAGACTTTTCACTCTAATAAGACTTATCTTTGGCATTTGTGATTAGGTCATATTAGGGTAAGGGATGGACCTTTAAGTCATTTAAAGGTGGAATCTATACCACAATGTGAATCTTGTTTAGAGTGTAAAATGACCAAAAGACCTTTCGGCTCTAAGGACAATAGGGCCAGAGGGATTCTAGAACTTGTGCATAGTGATGTTTGCAGACCAATGAATATCTAGGCACAAGAAGGGTATGAGTACTTCGTCACTTTCATTGATGATTACTCAAAGTATGGGTATGTGTACGTAATGCACCACAAAAGCAAAACTTTGATAAGTTCAGGGAATATCAGGCTGAAGTGGAAAAGCAATTGGGTAAACCCATAAAGGTACTTCAATCTGATCGAGGTGAAGAATACCTTTCTGATGAGTTCTTAGGACACTTATTAGAGAACGGGATTTTATCTCAATTGACTATGCTAGGCACTCCGCAGCAGAAAGGCGTGGCAAAGGAGGATTAGGACTTTGTTGGACATGGTTAGGTCCATGATGAGTTATTCATCATTGCCTTTATCCTTTTGGGGATATGCACTGCAAAATGCATATTATCTTCTGAATGATGTGCCTTCAAAATCTGTTCCTAAATCTCCTCACAAGTTGTGGACAGGCAAGAAGACATCTTTAAACCATATTCATATATGGGGATGTCTGGCTCATGTCCTATTTAGGGATGCAAATAAGTTGATTCAAAAGTTTGCATATTTGTAGGATATCCAAAGGGGACTTAAGGGGGTTATTTCTTTAACCCAAAGGAAAAAAAAGTCATGGTTTTGACTAATACAACTTTCCTTAAGGAGAGTTACATGAAGGACTTTAAGCTTTAAACCAAAGTGTGCTCAAGGAGTTGAAGAGTGATTCGATCACTCTGGAGGTTTCAATAGAAACCACTCTAATCAGTGTAGAAAATCCATACGAACTCGAACAACAACGTAAGAGGCTTTGGCATAGTCGGAGGGTCAGGCGTCAACTTCAGAGGTATATGTTCAATGGTGAGGCCTTTTTAGCTAAACCAGATGAACATGATAGGGATCCTTACACTTTCGTAAAGCTATAGAGGATGCTGATTCGAAACTCTGGACAGAGGCCATGAACACATAGATGAAGTCTATGGAGACTAATCGGGTTTAGGAACTTATGGATCTTCTCGAAAGGGTAAAACCCATAGGGTGTAAGTGAATCTACAAGAGGAAAAGAGGAGTGGATGAAAAGGTTGAAACCTTTAATGCTAGATTGATAGCTAAGGGTTACACACAAAAGGAAGTAATCGATTATGAGGAAACCTTTTCGCCTGTAGCTATGCTTAAGTCCATCTGAATTCTCTTGTCCATAGTTGTCGCTCTCGATTACAAGATTTGGTAGATGAATGTCAAGATGGCTTTTCTAAATGACTATCTTGATAAGTCCATTTATATGGAATAACCAGAAGGGTTTAAGGTCAAGGGTTAAGAGGGCAAGGTTTGTAAGCTGCTAAAAACAATATATGGACTAAAGCAGGCTTCCTATTCTTGCAATATAAGATTTGATCAAGTGACCAAGACTTATGGGTTTTGACAAAATGTAAATGAACCATGTGTGTACAAACACATAAAGGATAGGATGATAGTTTTTCTATTGCTCTATGTAGATGACATTTTGCTAATTGGTAATGAAATAGAGGCATTGTCATCGGTCAAATTATATTTGACCAAGCAGTTTGACATGAAGGACTTAGGTGAGGCTAACTTTGTTCTCGGTATCTAAATCTTTTGGAATAGGAAGAACAAAATGATAGCTTTGTCATAAGCCGACTACATAGATAAAATTCTCAGAAGGTTTGTAATGTATGATTCCAAGAAAGGTGGGCAACCATCTAGGTCTAGAATTGCTCTTTCTAAGAAAGACTCTCCAAAGTCTGAGGAAGAAAGTGAATACATGAAGATGGTACCTTATGCTTCGGTAGTGGGTAGTCTCATATCTGTCATGCTTTGCACATGACTGGATTTTTGATATACAGTTGAGATTTTAAGTCAATTTCAACCGGATCTAGGACCGAACCATTGGGTTGCGGTCAAGTATATTTTCAAGTACTTGAGAAGGACTCGAGGGTATATGCTAGTGTATTCAGGTGTGGATTTGATTCCTCTAGAATCCACTACCTCAGATTTTCAGTCCTGTTTGGATTTAAGGAGATCAACTTTTGGTTTTGTGTTTACTCTGGGCGATAGTGCCATCAGTTAGAGAAGTGTGAAACAAGATTGCACTTCAGATTCAATGATTGAGGCTGAGTATGGGGCAGCTAGTGATGCGTCTAAAGAAGTAGTGTAGCTCCATAAGTTCCTTGGGAATCTTGAGGTAGTTTTTGGGATGGATAAGATGGTATCACTGTATTGTGATTGTGGTAGCTAATGCTAAGAAACCAAGGTTTCACAAGAAAAGTAATCATATTGATCAGAAGTATCATGTGATAAAGGACTTCTTTGAAAAAAAATATGTTACAATGAAAATTTGGAAATAAGCTTGATCACGTCAGAGGACATTATGGCCTATCGGGGCCATGGAGATGTGTGACATATCACATTTACTCACTTAATGTAAGTAGGAGATTGTTGGACATATATGCCCTAAGGACTAAAAATGTAATATGTTTTTTGAAACATTTTTTATCAATAAAGAATTTATTTATTATTCATATACCAAATCTTATCCTCTTTATGCTCATATTTGTTGAATGTTTGTTAAGCAAACAAAAGTCTGAGACTGTCAGTCTAAACCTTTAAAAATTAGGTATATGATGGACAGATTATACGAAAGACATGATCCTTAAGGTGACGGTCTACAACATAAGATCTGCAATCGAGGGAATACAGTTGGGCACTTTATTTATGTAAAGATTGTTATGTTGTCTATATCCCCATTGGGATATGGTTTGTTTTGACCATTAGAGGTGAACTCCATGAAAAGAAACATCGGCACATGGTCATAGGTGACAATATGTTGGATCAGGACATAAAGTGAATTGATTTGGATTAATAATTCTTTAGACAATCATTTATAATTTATCTTAATCTTGAGATGAATAGTGGGCTTGTTGTCTTAACTTGTGTCTTTCGATAAACCAAAGGGTGACATCCACATTTTTAATAGTGGTACATATGCTGATATGTTGGAGGCATGACTCTTGATAGCGTTGACCTGTTATTCATACATATGGATTCCATAGCTCCTCTTTAAAAGTAGTGATTGTTGGGTTTTGTTGGATTTTGTGATTCAAATAAGTGACAGAAAATTAAAATTAATTCCCATAAAACCCTCGTAGGATCCATGCAATTTGATTAGATTAATAAGAAAGTCATTGAATCTTATTAGGATGACAAAAGGGGCAAGATTTTTAGAAGGAAGAGAACAGGTTCACTCTGGTGACACCCAAACTTGAGTTTTTTGTATTTAGGATTGGATTCAGACGTTGTTATTTAGAGCAACGCCCTCTGCAGGTATCCATATGAACAAACTTTCTCAAAAACGAATTGGTGTGTTAGCACCCTCTCCTTATGGTAAATGACTCTATCTCTAATTTTATGGTTTTTAATGTTTTTGCCTTTTAGAATGAGAGAACGTCTTCTTTTTCTTAATTTGACTAGAAACCCTAAAACACACACATATATATATATATTGACTTTGAGATATAGTCAGATTTTAACTAGGGTAAACTATAATTTGAATATGATTCAGAGAATCTAGATAATGTTTGTAATTCAAATATGATTCAAAGAATCTAGATAATGTCAGCTTCAATGAACCTAGACATATCTAGTACATCAAATCTAGACATTATTAGGTTCATTGAACCTAGACATAGTAAACCCAAAATTTGTTTTTGGTCTGTTCTAAGTGTGAGGTCTTGTAGGTTCACATAATGTTGATAGTGGGCTTGAAATTCTGTTTCTGGCCCACAAATCATAAGTGGCCTCTGGCAAGACATTACCCAAGTTATGCGAATGTCAATAATCCGACATAACCTAATCCACAATAAATATTAAAGTCCTTTTGTCACCAGATATGTTGATTGAACATAAGGCATGGTTTATGTCATCCTTATGCTATTCAATTATATTATTTCTCGATCTTAAGTAGACTAATATTGATAACCCTTATCAATTCATTCTAGTATGGCCATACATTTTACATCAGTCTAACTTATCCAGGGGCCCATAGATATCTTTCTCATAATAAATGTGGGACAAATTCCTTTTTAATCACTCATATTCCTCACATGATTCACTTTATATACAACAACAATCCATTCCATCATCCTATTAAATATAATATTAGAATGTGTCAAAATATAGAACTTGTCATGTAGGAAACCGTGGTTATTTCAGGTCAGAGACTAGGATAATACTATTGTGATAAGAATCACTTATGATAATTATCCATATAGTATTCTCATAGCGGGTCGATCCAATACATCATTTCTCAAATATGCATCTATGAGTTGACTTAGTATCTCATACACAAGATTAGTAAAACATAATCATCAGTCAAACTCATACTAGTCTTCATTCATTATTGTCCCAATAATAATGACCGACTAGGGATAATTTAGGATAGAACTCAATTTTTCACCTAAAAGTTTTACTATCAAGTCAAATACTTGATGACCTTAGGCAGAATTAACTATTTATGTAATAAAAAAATAATAAAAATGCCACTTTATTAATAAAATTTAACTGTAATGAAGTCAATATGTGCTTATTACATAATTGGCCTAGGGCATGTCACTAATAGTGATATTCTCTTATATGCATTATCCTGTAATTGAAAAACTAGAGAGCTTAATCATTTGGATATATAGGTGTAACCGAATGGTATACCATCTTTAGATGGTAAGTTTTCCAATGGTGAGATAATAAAACATAAGATAAAAATAGTCAGGAAGGTAAGACAAAACTAGTCCTTAAGCTAATTATGGATAATCCTATGAGGATACGATATATTATGATATGTCATAGAGACTTAGCTATATGGGCTTTCTAATTGTATATAATTCGAAAGTGCAGCTCCAAGCTTTTAGTGGAGTAGCGTTGGAGTTGATAATTATGAAATATATACTGGGATATTGGGTTTCATAAAGATCGGAAGCTTGAACTATATAGGTCCATTTAGTCCCTTCTACTAGCTCACAAAATCCTATAACGATATGGCGTGCTTTTTCAATAATTGGTGACTTATGTCATCTTTATCAGATTGGCTAAAATTTAGAAGAATCAAATAATTCATGTCTGTTTATCGAATGAATTAATTTTGTGACAAAATTAATTCAAGATAAACTTGTTGAATTATTGGGATTGGATAATTCTTGTCTGTTTATTAGTTGATTTAATTTTGAATAAATTAAATCAAGATAAACTTGTAGAATTATTAAGAATTCATTTATTTTCTTAGAGATTATCTAGATAAAGTTGTTTTAATTAGATAACTTCGTAATTAGGTTATTTGAATTAAAACTGAGGCTTTATCCTATAAAATTTCAGGTGGAGAATAAAAGATTCGCTAGAATTTTTATCGCAAGTTTGGCATGCTGATCCTCAAGTTCGGCCTACTAATGGGGCAAGTTCAACATGCCGGTTAGACAGATCGGCATGCTGGCTGTGCGGTAAAATGATCACGTGTTTTTACGCGGATTTTATTAGATATTGATCCTAGTTGGATTCTGATTTGAATTTTTGAGGCCTTATCTGATAAGGACTGACTCCTAGGCCCAACCTCTATAAAAGGGGAGTGAGTCTCATTATTATTTAGATCAATTGAAAGATTAAGAGTGAAACTCTGTTGGTGAGATTCTGAAACTCCCTGAGAGCTCTTATTCATAAATCATAAACACTAGCATTAGGTCTCTCAATTTGTTAGAAGAAGAGTCACCGAGGAAAAGCTAAGTAATGTGCGCCTATGTGCACTCTGATCGTGGATAGAGAATAGCACAGAAGACTAGTTGGTTGAGGCTCTTCTAGAACATTATACTCTTCATGAATTACAGGAGTTCTACAGCATATAAAGGTTAGTAAGATCTGGTTAATTTATACATATAGTGTGTCAAACTTGTGTTTTGTTAAAAACTTTGATGCAAGAATTTTAAAAATTTCGCTGTATACTATTTTTCCAACAAGGGCTCCCCTAGGTATGTGATTAGGCTGAATGAAGCCTACGTTGAGCAGTTCCTTTAATTGAGAACGAAGTCCTTCAACTCTATTGGGGGCCATTCTATATAGTGCCTTCAAAATTGGGTCAATGCTTGGAGCAAGCTTGATCCCAAATTCAATCTATCTATCAGGGGGTAAGCTTGATAGATTATCTAGGAACACCTTTGAGAATTCTCATACTACTGCAACATCTTTAATCCTTGTCTTTTCTTCCTAACTTTTATCTACGATGTTTGCCAAATAGCCCATGCAGCCACTTGCTTACAATTTTCTTGCTTTCATGGCTAACAAAAACATACTTGGTTTCTTTCTATACTCACCCATATACACAAACTTTTGTTCACCTTCTAGATGGAAGATCACCTTTCGTTTCTGGCATTCGATCGAGGCATTGTACTTGCTTAAAAAATCCATCTTTAGAATCATGTCATAATCATACATATCGATCACAATAAGATCGACGAAGAGTTCCCTTTTTGAAATCCATAGAGGAATAGTACGCAAAGAGTACATAGATATCATCACTTCCTTAGAGGGTAGTGTTGTAGTGAATCCCTATCTCATTGGTTCTAAACAAACCCCTAACTTCTTGGCAAAGGATGATGATACAAAAGAATGTGTGGCACCCGTATCAAAAAGAACATGTGCATTAATAGAAAAACTTGAAATCTAACCTGTGACCACATTGGAGGATTTAGTAGTCACTTGTTCTTTCATCATTGCATAAATGCGGCATTAGTAGGTGGGGCTTCAAGTCTTCCTTGACTAATTAGTGGTCCCTTTAAGGTAGCTTACGTCTGATGGAGTTGGGCATGATGAGCTCTTTGTTGGGCTTGAACATTAGTCTAGTTGGGGCAGTTCTTGGCAAAGTGGTCTTCACATCCATAGATGAAACACTGGTTCATCCCTAAATGACATTCGCCTAGATGTTTCTTCCCACATTTGGTGCATGGTTGAACCTGCTTGTTATTATTGTTGAACTAGCCACCATTATGCTTCTTATTGCCTTGACTCTATTGGTTTTGAGGGTTGCCTCTCCTCTTGTTGTTTCTCTAGTTTTGGTTGTTGTTGTTGTTGTTTCTACCTTGTGGCCGATTCTAAGTGATTGCATTGTTTGCTAGTTGACCTGACTAAGGCTGGTTTCTTTTTAGCTTTGATAGGCAAAATTTACCACGTTGCGCCATTAAGACAACTTGTTCCTGGTTCCTAGGCGGGCTTTCCCCATCCACAATTGCGGCAATCTCTAGCCTGTGGACTCTGATCAATCTTACTTTTGTTCCTAACCATTCCTGGGCATAGTCGGGCCAAATGGTCAAATTTAGCCACCACATTTGTAACCGATATGTCTCCTTTGCACAAGTTCTCAAAATCATCAAATGCTTCTGAGTAATGTTCACGTGGAAGAACTTTGTGTTGAATTCATGAATGAAATCAGCCCATGTCATCTCATCGACATTCCTGCTCTGTTCAATTTTGTCTCACCAAATTTTGGCCTCCATGGTAAGGTAGTATGAGGCACAAAGAACCTTCTCATTATCTGTGAAACCTATGAGTTTTAGAGTGGCCTCAATTGTCTTCAACCATCCTTGAGAGACTAGAGGTCCTTAGATCCTTCAAAATCAGCTAGCTTGACCCTCTTCCATCTGACTAATAGTGGTTCCTGATAGACTAGTCTTGGTTCTACTGTAGGAGCTGGGACTTCATCTTCTTATGGCTAGGGAGGAGGAGGAGGCGGCATGTCATTGCCTTGTCTTTCACTGCCTTGACCATTAGCTCTTAGTTCTTTGATTTCTCTTCTTTGCTCCTCGAGTTGCGTTTGCAGCTCGGTAATCATCGTCATTAACCTTTCATTGGTTTGAGCACGATTCTACATTCTTCTTTAGCTGTCCATCATTGATTTCCTAAAAGAGTTAGGAACTTAGGAATAATCTTCTAATTTATGAGATAGGATTTCACTACTAAATTATGCACTAGGGTATTTATCATTAAGTAACTAAATCTTATACTTATCATCAAACTTTCATCCTTAACAATTATCTTAGAATATACTTACTTGGAGGACTTAGACTAACGCATGGTGATATGAATTGAAAGCAAAAATTCGCTCTAATACCAAAGCCTATAACGCCTCCTTACAAATGTCATAGATGTCGTTACATATATTCATTGTATCATAATTTAAGATAAATATGTTAATAAATATGTTACATATAATAGACACCTAAAACTAAAACATATCCAAAATTGGCTTCAAATAAAATCGGAATATATCAAAGCATACATTTGAAATCAGTGGTTAAACTAACTTTAGGTTTGAAAAGCAGTGAGCATCCTTTGGTCAATATTTTTAAACAAATAAAATAAAATTACTTTAACGCCAAAATTTTTATGACACATTATATACATATAAATACAATACTAGAAAAATGTTCGTTGCCAAACCAATTCATTTAGCTATAATAAAATGTCATAGAAAAAAGAAGTCCAAAATCTACAAGTTTCATAGCCACAAAAACCTAGTTTAAAGAAAATTCAATATCTCATAAAATATGCATGATATTACTATAAAACTAACCAGTTCACAACCTAACATATCTATGAATATTACTACCAAATTTTGTAAAAATCAAAATACATTTGCTCCTTGAACAAAGATCATACATTTGTGCAACATACCAATCAACAACCATTAAACCATGAGTGGTAAAGAGAAAAGAATTCATATCTCAGCATAGAAAAATCTAAATGGCATGAAATTTTGAGAAATATGAACACAAACATTGTACTAAAATTTTAGAGTAAATGAAAATTTGTAGACAAAGATACAGTAGTCAAAATATAGAGAAATACCATTTCAGAGTTAAACTGAGAGTGAATTTCTTACCTCAATATAAACCTCCTCTTAATTTCTTCAAATTCGCCAAGGAAAAGACTCAATATTACATTCAAATATGTGCAGGAAATTAATGGAGAGAAGAAGGAGAAAAGAACATGGAGAGAAGGATGAGGAAGTGTCTAAGAAAATAAGAGAGAGAATGTGATGTAGAAGGAGAGAAAGCAATATACGTGAAAAAGAATTTGCTATACGATAGGTAAAAATTTTCTCTATATTTGCAACAGGAAAGTTTTAAAAGGAATGATGTTTTCACATGGGGGAATTGGAGAAAAAATGAGGGAAGGTCAAAATGATTTGTTCTACTTACCCACTTTTCACCTTTTCAAAATGGGAAACCTCATCACTTATCCTAATCATCATAAAAGTCAAACCATCTATTACATTAGATAAGGAAAAGACCAAAAAAATATGCTAATCAATTAGAATTTATCATCTAATCAAATCAATCATCCAGGCCACAATTTTGGTGATCGCTTGCTCATTACTCATCAGTTGTCTTCGGCCTGCCAATGGTTTACTTTGGCCTTCCAAAGTCGTGAGGTCTGGCTTGCCGATGAAATCCATCAACCTACCGTTCCATGAGAGACAAATTGGCCTTCTAATCTTGAAGGATCGGCCTGCTGAACTGTCTTATACACTAAAATACCACAAAACATAATTAATTACCAATTAATTATCAAGTATACAATCATAAATGACATAAACACCTTGAGCACATTAATTCCACATGACTGCCACCTATCATAATGCTCAAAATGGAATAGTCAATAACTTCATATCATAAGGGAAAATACTTAATGTTGTTACTTATCTAATAATTTTCATTAAATAAAAATTGGCGGGTGTTGCATGAAATGTTAGTCTCCAAAGGTGGACTTGTCAAGTTTGGATTGGGAAAATCAAAGATATGTTATGATGAAGTGTACTTTATGTAGTATCATGATTATGTCAAGGATACAATGACTCACGTTTACGTTTCAAGGGTAAGCCTTAAAGCTTACTTAAGTTATATCATGTAATAGATAAGGGTAAGGCTACCACTATAGATGGATGATGGACAGATGGATGTGTGTGTATGAATGTGGTTTTAGAACACAGAGTCATGTTTTGAAACAAAATGATAATAATGCTATGTTAAATTTAATTCCACATATTATGACACTTAATTAATTGTTACGTTTTTGCTGCTCTCACGAACTTGATATTATGTTGTTGGGTTGTCAAACTTTAGTTTGTAAAATTTATATGTTGTGATTTGATAGTACGTTACTCATGTCCTTATACTCATTAAGTTAATAGTGTAACTACTTCTACAGATAGTTGGTTAACCAAATACCTATGGTATTCCATCGGGCTAATTGAATAAAGTAGTAATTTAAAAGTAAATAAATGTTTTATTTAATATATACGTATGAAGATACACTTAATTACTAAAAAAGTAGTCCAAAATTCTTAAGTAAATAATTAGAGAATATTTATATGTTTAGGTTTTCCTATTGAATAATTAAGAGATAACAATTAAAGTTAACAATTCATGTGACGTTCTAATGTTTGACGTGTATGTCCTAAGAAGTAAAAATGTAATATATTTTTGGAGACATTTTTATTAATAAAGAATTTATTTATTATTTATATTGTATCTTAATCCTAAGATGAATAGAAGGCTCGTTGTCTTGACTTGTGTCTTTTGATATAACAAAGGGTGACATCCACATTTTAATAGTGGTACGCATACTGGTACATTGGAGCCATAACTCTTGATAGCGTAGACTTGTTATTAATAGATATAAAATCTATAGCTCCTATTTAGGAGTAGTCATATCCTCTTTTATGCATTAGCCTGTAATTAAAAAACTAAAGCTCTCAACCATTTAGACAAATAGGTGTAACGAATGGTATACTGTCTTTGGATAGTAAGTTTTTCGATGGTGAGATAATGAAACGTTAGATAAAAATAATTAGGAAGGTAAGGTAGAACTTGGCCTTAAGCTGATTATGGATAATCCTATGGAGATACAATACACTATGATATGTCATGGAGACTTAGCTATACAAGCTTCATAATTCTATATTGTTCATGAGTGCAACTCCAAGCTTTTAGTGGAGTAGCGTTGGAGTTCATAATTATGAAATATATATTTGAGATATTGGGTTTCATAATTATCACGAGCTTAAACTATATAGGTCCATTTGGTCCCCTTTGCTAACTCATAAAAATCCTATAATGATACAGCATGTTTTTCCAATAATTAGTGACTTATGTCGATTTACTAAATTGGTTGAAATTTGGTAAAATCAGATAATTCATGTTGTTTATCGGTTGAATTAATTTTGTGATAAAATTAATTCAAGATCACAAAATTAATTCAAGATAAACTTGTTGAATTATCAAGATCGGATAATTCTTGTTTGTTTATTAGTTGATTTAATTTTAGATAAATTAAATCAAAATAAAATTGTAGAATTATCAAGAATATTTATTTTCCTAGAGATTATCTAGATAAAGTTGTTTTAATTAGATAACTTCTTTATTGGGTTATTTGAATTAAAAATGAGACTTTATCCTATAGAATCTTGGGTGGAGAATAAAAGATTCGCTGGAATTTTTATCGCAAGTTCAACATGCCGATCCTTAGGTTCAGCCTGCAGATGGGACAAGTTTGGCATGCCGGTTAAACAAATCAGCATGGCCGTCGTGCGATAAAAGGATCACACGTTTCCACATGGATTTTATCATATATTGATTCTAATTTGGTTCTGATTCAAATTTTTGAGGACTTATCGGATAAGGACTGACTCAGAAGCCCAACCTCTATAAAAAGGGGAGTGAGTCTTATTATTATTTAGATCAGTTTAGAAATCTAGAGTGAGACTTTATCAATGAGACTCTACAACTTCTCAAAAGGCTATCATTCACAAATCATGAATTATAGCTTTGGGTATTTCTCTACTGCTTGGAAGGAAAGTCACTTGGTGGAAAAGCTAAACGACGTGGCCCATACTCACTCTAATCGTGGATAGAGAATAACAAAGAAGACCAATTGATTGAGACTCTTTTAGAACGTTACTTTTCTTCACAGATTGCGGGAGTTCTTTGGTGTTCAAAGGTTAGTAAGATGTGGTTAAATTATGCATATAGTGTGTCAAACTTGTGTTTTGAAAAATACTTTGATATAAAAGTTTTTAAAATTCTGCTGTGTACTATTTTTCCAATAATTTGTATCAAAGCCATGATTTTTACATAAATTTGCAAGTTTTTGATCATACTTTATGAATAAATTATGTGATCTTTGTCTCTCCTATGCTCGAATTTAATTTTTAGAGAGTTGGCACCTTAGGGTTTCTATATTTTTTTTATGTTGTCATGGATTATATGGCGAATGTTTATTAATTAATTATGGTTGATTAAATTACTTTTTAATTAATTAATTTATACCGGTTATGGTTCCTTTGAGGTTAGAATGTGTATCAAGGTTTTTCATCTAATTAGATGGCTGACTATCATCTCAGTCTAAGAATCATTATTTAATTTTAAATTTGTAAGAATTTTGTAATTAAATAATCTTTCGGAGAAGACAGATCTAGAAGGTGGATCTAAAAGATTGATGATGGCGTTCCTAGGTATTTCTTGAGCCTCTAATTTTATATTTTGAATTGTTGAAAATAAAATTGATGAATTGCAACAGAAACTATATTTTCTGAAAAGGCTGATCTTTGTTCAGTCGACTTGCCGAACCCTCTAGTTCTGTAGGCCGATGGCTACAGGATCGGTAGGCCTGACTTCCAGTTCGGTAGGACATCTCTAGGGTAGAAATATGGTGGTTTTGGCAGCAGGCCAAACTATCATGACCGGCAGGCTGACCAAAATAGATTGGCAAGCTTGGGGTCATGATCAATAGGCCGATCATATAGATCGGCTTGTCGGTAGAGAGTTGTAATTTTTCAAGAAAATGTGCAGTTTTTTATACAACTTTAATTTTATTTTTGGGACAATTATCAAAAACATTAAAATTTAGATATGATCGAAAATATGGATTATTTGATCTATACAGGATTGAAGACTTAAAGATGGGAATTACATGAAGAAGGATATAGTTTAAAGATTTGAGGATAAAGAATCAATAATATGTTTCGATTATTCTCTTGTAATCTTTATTTGCTATTCTCTAGGGTGAAACCATAATATTATGGTTATTTATTATTATTTTGCTTGTTGCTTTGTTTGATTGCTTCACTTGTCTCTATTATAATATGATTTGCCATATATATTGATAATATGTCATATAAAATAGGGAGTGCCGCTCATTTAAAAATTGTCCATGCATGTTTTTAAAATAAAACCTTGACTTCCAAAGATTGAGTAGGAGAAGGTTTTTGAAAAAAGGACCTAAGGCCTCGACGTTGATCCGTAGGTAGCATATGGTGGTTCTGACCCCTAGGAAAGGGCTTCATCATGTACCAGGTTAGATCTCTAAGAGGGTAAGGTATTTTAGCATGATTTATTGTTGCACACCCCTAGGTGGTGATTATAAATCATGGATAAATACTAAAATGATGGTTATACACTCATGTTAGTTTTATTATTAACCTCCCCTAGGAGCTATGTTAATAAAATTAAATAGCCAAAGAAACGATTATTTATATATGCTGGATCATACAGGTCTTGGATGGCATATATTAATCAAGAGGGGATCCATTTTCCTAATTAAATTTGGCATGACTTCCCTAGGAGCTTGTTGAATTCTAAGTTGGGAATTATTGTTGCAAGATTGTGATATTTTCAAGGCTTTGACACATAAACACATTTGTATGTTTCTACATGATTATGTTATCTCACTAAATTATTATGCTATGTTTGGTATATCATTCTTTATTGTAGAATAAAAATGTCTAAAAATGCTTTATCATTGATACTTGACAAAAACCAATTAACAGGAGAGAATTATAATGATTGGAAACAGAACCTAAATATCATCCTCTCTTTTGAGAAACTAAAATTTATGCTGACAACCCCTTGTCCTCCCGAGCCTATGGTAGACTCCACCAATGATCATATCTAAGCATGTGATCATTGGAAAGATGCAATTGATTAGGCCCACTGCTATGTTATAGCTAGCATGAATAACAATGTTGCGTGCTCAACATGAGCATTATAAAACTGCTAAGTAGATCTTGGATAATCTGAAAGACATATTTGGAGGCCAAGCCCTAACAAAGCAACAAGGGTAACTTTGAAGACTTCTTAACTATAAACAAAATCCTAGGACATCTACAAAGGAGCACATGATGCTAGTCATGGGTTGCCTCGCTGAGGCATAAACCAATGGAGCTGACATCATGCTAAAACTCAGATGACTATGGTCTTTGAGACTCTGTCTAAGGAGTTTATCCCATTTATAGTTACTTTAAATTTAAGCAAAAGACAAGATATGACCTTAACAAAGTTGGTGAAACAATTAAGGAGTTCAAACTATTGATTAGGGAGTCTCTTGCGGGTGGAGAGGTCAACTTGGCGGGTGCTTCTGGTTCCAATCCCAACCTTGGCAATGGAATGAAATGATGGACCAAGAATGGAAAGTCTTCTATTCCTGCTAACAACAAGAGCAAGAAGAAGAAGAAGAAGAACCCCAAAAATCTTAAGTGCTTCTTCTATGGGACGGTTGGGCACATCAAGAAGAACTACAAGGACTTCCTTTCTTAAACAGGTAAGTGTGATCTTCTATACTTAGAAACTTATTTGGTTGAGGAATCTAGTGAAATTTGGGCCATAGATTTATATGCAACTAATCATGTTTGTGTTTCTCTACAAAGGTTCAAAGAAACGAGAAGTCTGCTCCTAAAAACTTCACGCTTTGGATGGGCGATGGATTCTTGGTCTTAGCTAAAGTAGTGGGAGACATCCATCTATATTTTAATAATTATAGGAATTTAATTTTGCGAGATTGTTTTAATGTTTTTAAATTTAAAAGAAATTTAATTTCTGTAACTTGTTTTTTTAAAAACCCCTATTTGGTTTCTTTTAATAATAAAATGGTGATTTGTAAAAACAAATCTTTTATTTGTTATGGATGGATGTAAAATAATCTATATTTTATCAAACCTAAGATGGACTTACTGCTTAATGCTAAGATAAACGATAATAACCCTAAAGACTTAAAACTTTTCACTCTAATAAGGCTTATCTTTGGCATTTGTGCCTTGGTCAAATTAACCTGAATAAGATTCAAAGGTTGGTAAGGGATAGACCTTTAAGTCACTTAAAGGTAGAATATATGCCTCAATGTGAATCTTTTTTGGAGGGTAAAATGACCAAAAGACTATTCAAGTCAAGGGCAATAGGGCCAAAGTTAGAACTTGTGCATAGTGATGTTTGCAGACCGATGAATATCCAGCCACGAGGAGGGTATTAGTACTTCGTCACTTTTGTTGATGATTACTTAAGGTATGGGTATGTGCACCTAAAGCATCACAAAAGCAAAACTTAGGACAAGTTCAGGGAGTTTCGGGCTGAAGGAGAAAAGTAATTAGATAGACCCATAATGGCACTTTGATCCAATTGACGTGGAGAATACCTTTCTAATGAGTTCTTATGACACTTATTAGAGAATAGGATTTTAGCCCATTTTACTACTCAGGGCACTCCGTAGCAAATGGTGTAGTGGAGAGAAGAAATAGGACTCCATTGGACATGGTCAGGTCCATGATGAGTTATTCATCATTGCCTTTATCCTTTTGGAGATATACACTACAAACCACATGTTATTTTTTGAACAATATGCCTTCAAAATTGGTCCCTAAAACTCCTCACGAGTTGTGAATGGGCAAGAAGACATCCTCAAACCATATTTACATATGGGGATGTCCAGCTCATGTCCTGTTTAAGGACACGAATAAGTTAGAAGCACATTCAAAAGTTTTTCATTTTTGTTGGATATTCAAAAGGGACTAAAGGGGATTATTTTTATAATCCAAAGGAAAATAAAGTTATGGTTTCAACTCATGCAACTTTCCTAGAGGAAAGTTACATGGATGACTTTAAGCCTTAAAGCAAAGTGGTGCTTGAGGAGTTAAGGAGTGATCCAATCACTCTGGGGGTTCTGGTAGAAGCCACTTCAATCAGTGTAGAAAAACCAAACAAACCGGAACAACAACCTAAAGGGCTTCGGCGTAGTAGGAGGATCAGGTGTGAACCTGAGAGGTTTATGTTTAATGGTGAGGCCTTCTTGGTTGAACCAAATGAACATGACAAGGATCCTTATAATTACACATAGGCTATGGAGGATGTTGACTCAAAACACTGGATAGAGGCCATGAACACAAAGATGAAGTCTATGGAGACTAATCGGGTCTGGGAGCTTATGGATCTTCTTGAAGGGGTAAAACTCATAGGGCATAAATAGATCTACAAGAGGAAAGGAGGAGTGGATGGAAAAGTCAAAACCTTTAAAGCTAGATTGGTAGCTAAGAGGTTCACGCAAAAGGAATGAATCGATTACGAGGAAACCTTTTCGCCTGTAGCCATAAGGTGGGCAACCATAAATAGGATTCTTAGGAGGTTTGTAATGCAGGATTCCAAGAAAGATGGGCAACCATCTAGGTTTGGAATTACTCTTTCTAAGAAAAACTCTCCAAAGCCTGAGGAAGAAAGAGAATACATGAAGAAGGTGCCTTGTGCTTTAGTAGTGGGTAGTCTTATATATGCCATGCTTTACACGCTACCAAATATTTGTTATACGGTTGAGATTGCAAGTTGATTTCAAGCGGGTCTAAGACTAAACTGCTGGGTTGTTGTCAAGCATATTTTCAAGTACCTAAAAAGGACTTGAGGGTATATGTTTATGTATTCGGGTGAAGACTTAACTCCTCTAGGATACACTGATTTGGATTTCTAATCTTGTCTAGATTCTAGGGGACTGACTTTGGGTTTTGTGTTTACTTCAGGTGGTGGTACCATTAGTTGGAGAAGTGTGAAGCAAGATTGTACTTCAGATTCAACAATGGAGGCTGAGTATGTCACAGCTAGTGATACTTCAAAATAGGTAGTATGGCTCCGCAAGTTCCTTAGGGATCTTGAGGTAGTTCCTAGTATTAATAAGGTGGTATCACAATACTATGATAACTATGTGGTGGTAACTAATGTTAAGAAACCAAGATTTCACAAGAAGAGTAAGCATATTGGTTGAAAGTATCAATTGATAAAGGACTTCGTTGAAGGTAAGCATGTCACGGTGCACAAAATCGCTTCAGAGGACAATTTAGCTGAACCATTCTTGAAGACACTTATTGGGAGAGTCTTCGAGAGGCATGTGAAAGCTATGGGGATGCAACATTTGTCATATTTACTCACTTAGTGCAAGTGAGAGATTGTTAGACGTGTTTGCCCTACGAAGTAAAAAAATAATATGTTTTTGGAGACATTTTTATCAATATAGAATTTATTTATTATTTATATACCAAATCTTATCCTCTTTATATTCATATTCGTTGAATATATCTTAAGCAAACAAAAGTTTAAGACTGTCATTCTAAACCTTTATGAATTGGGCTTATGATGGACAGATTATGCAGAAGACACGATTTTTAAGGTGATGGTCTAAATTATGAGATCTGCAATCGAGGGAATAAAGTTGGGTACTTTATTCATAAAAAGATTGTTATGTTGTCTATATCCTTAATGGGAGATAGTTTGACTTGACCATCAGAGATGGGCTTTGCGAAGAGAAGCATTGGCACATCATCATAGGCGACAATCTATTGGATCAAGACATAAAGTGAATTGATTTGGATTAATAATTCTACCTCGGCAAATCGTTTTACTTTAGACAATCTTTTGTATTGCATCTTAATCCTGAGATAAATAGTGAGCCTGTTGTCTTGGCTTATGTCTTTTGATGCACCAAAGGGTGACATCCACATTTTTAATTATGGTACGTATGCCGGTACATTGGAGGCATGACTCTTGATAGCGTCAACTTGTTATTAATAGATATGGAATCCATAGCTCCTATTTAGGAGTAGTGATATCCTTTTATATGTGTTATCTTGTAATTAGAAAACTGAAGCGCTCAACCATTTGGATACATAGGTGTACCCGAATGGTATACTGTCTTTGGATGGTAAGTTTTTCGATGGTGAGATAATGAAATGTTAGATAAAAATAATTAGGAAGGTAAGATAGAACTTATCCTTAAGCCGATTATGGATAATCCTATGGGGATACAATACATTATGACATGTCATAGAGACTTAGCTATTTAGGTTTCATAATTCTATATAGTTCGAGAGTGCAGCTCCAAGCTTTTTTTGGGGTAGCGTTGGAGTTAATATTATGAAATATATATCTAAGATATTGGGTTTCGTAATTTTTGGGAGCTTAAACTATATAGTTCCATTTGGTCCCCTTTGCTAGCTCATTAAAATCCTGTAACAATGCAGCATGTTTTTGCAATAATTGGTGACTTATGTCAGATTTATCAGATTGGCTAAAATTTGGTGAGATCAGATAATTCATGTTTGTTTATCAATTGGATTAATTTTAAATTAATTCAAGATAAACTTGTTGAATTATCAGAAATATTTATTTTCCTAGGGATTATCTAGATATGACTATTTTAATCAGATAACTTCTCTATTGGGTTATTTGAATTAAAACTGAGGTTTTATCCCAAGAATCTTAGGTAGGAAATAAAGATTCGCAAGGATCTTTTATCAAAGGTTCGGTAGGCCAATCTTTAAGTTTGGCCTATAGATTGAGGAGGTTCGGCCGATCGATCTACTAGTTTGGCCTGATGACTGGCGATATAAGGATCATGTGTTTCCCTGCAGAATTTATTAGATATTGATTATGATTCGAATTTTCAAGGCCCTATCTGATAAGAACTGACTCCTAGGCCCAACCTCTTTAAAAAGGGGAGTGAGTCTCATTATTATTTAGATTAGTTGAGAAATCTAGAGTGAGACTTTGTTAGTGAGACTCTGCAACTCCATGGAGAGCAATCATTCACAAATTATGAATTATAGCTTTGGGTATTTCTCTACTGGTTGGCAGGAGAGTCACCTGGTGGAAAAACTGAATGACATGAGCCCACACTCACTCCGATCGAGGATAGAGAATAGCAAGAAAGGCCAGTTAATTGAGGTCATTTTGAAACATTACTTCTCCTCACTGATTATATTTAGCGTGTCAAACTTGTGTTTTGGACAATACACTAATATAAAAAATTTTAAAATTCTGCTACGTACTATTTTTCCAACAGTTGAAGTAATTCTCAACTGGAAACAACCAAAGAACGCAAGTGAGATAAGGAGCTTCTTGGGTCTAGCTGGTTATTATTGGAAATTTGTGGAAGATTTTCCCAAGATAGTAGTGCCTCTCCCGAATCTAACTCTTAAAAGAAAGAAGTTTTAAATGGACAGATGCATGCGAGAAGAGTTTTCAAGAATTGAAGAAAAGGTTGACTACAGCTCTAGTCTTGGCTACTCCTAAAGGGAATGGCGGTTTTATTAATGCAAGATGATAGAGTCATCGCCTATGCTTCGAGACAACTAAAAGAGTACAAGTAAAACTATCCTACTATGACCTTGAATTGGCGGTTGTAGTTTTTGCACTGAAGGACCTGAATATGAGATAGCAGAGATGGCTAGACCTGGTGAAGGATTATGATTGTGAAATCCTTTATCATCCAGGAAAGGCTAATCAAGTGGCTGATGCTCTGAGTAGGAAGACGACTGCAACGTTATTAACATTGCAAGCGATTATCTCAGACTTTGAGGAAAGAAATTCTAGACTTCGGTTTGGAAATCGTAACAAGGCAGCTTTCAGCACTAACCCTTGTTCCATCGTTGTATGATGAGATTCGAAGTAGGCAAGATGAAGATGTAGGCTTTGTGAGAATTAAGTAGGAACTCAATGAAGCAAAATGTGAAGAGTTTCGTATTGCAGATGATGAAACTCTATATCTCAAGAACCGCCTATGTATTCCCAACATTGATGGTTTAAGGGGAAGAATTTTAGTGGAAATTCATGATACTCCTTACTCAATTCATTCAGGTGCAACAAAGATGTACAATGATCTAAGGGATAGTTTTTGGTGGTTTAGTATGAAGCATGATGTTGCTATGTGTGTGAAGAAATGTTTGACATGTCAGCAAGTCAAAGCTAAACACTAGAGACCTGGCAGCGATTTGCAGTCAATATAGTTAAGGGAATGGAAATAGGAAGAAATTGTGATGGATTTCATTACTGGTTTCCTAGGACAATGATTGGATATGATGTTATTTGGGTGGTTGTTGATAGACTAACGAAGATGGTGCATTTCATTCCCATTAAAATTACTTACTCTATGGAGCAGTTAGTAGAACTTTATGTCAAAGAAATAGTGCGACTTCATGGAATCCTTAAGTCTATCATTTTTTATTGTGACAGTAGGTTCACATCCAAGGTCTAGAAAAGTGCACAAAATGCGATGGGAACTAAGGTGCACTTAAGTATTGCTTTTCACCTGTAAACTGATGGCCAAGCATAGAGGACAAATTTGATCTTAGAGGATATGCTATAGGCCTGTACTCTCAATTACAAGACTAGTTGGTATAAAATGTTACCATTAGTAGAATTTGCTTATAACAAATAGCTACCATGCGACAACTGGGATGGCACCTTGTGAGGCCTTATATGAGCGGAAATATAGGTCGTCTATATGTTGGCATGAAGTTGGTGAAAAGAAGAAGATGGAAAGCATTGATGGTGAAAAGACTGATTTTTTCAATGAAACTTCTGAGATGATAAAGTTGATAAGGAAGAGAATTGAAACCGCTCAAAGCCATCATAAAGATTGCACCAATGAAAGGAGTTATGAGGTTTAGAAGGAGAGGCAAGTTAAACACGAGATTTAGTGGACCTTATGAAATTGTGAAGCAGATAGGCAAGGTAGCTTACCAATTGAGATTGCCTTTGGAGGTGTCAACTATTCATGACGTATTCCATGTTTTGATGCTCAAAAAGTACGTCCCAGACCCTATGCATGTGATTAAGCCGTAGGTAATTGAAATACGAGATGATCTCAGTTACGAAGAAAACCCAATGTAGATTTTAGATCAAATGACTAAAATCTTTAGGAATATAGAGATTCCTTTGGTCATGGTGTTATGGTGAAATCACCAAGTAGAAGAAGCTATGTAGGAATGTGAAGACGACATGAGGGTTAGGTATCTGCAGTTTTTTTGAGTTTCAAGGATGAAACTCTTATAAGGTAGGGAGAATTGTAACACCTACCATTTTCCCATGTAACGGTTAATGATAGATATTTAACAATGTGAAGTATTTTCTTTATGATATAATGTTATTGATCATTTTATTTTTAGTATGATGATAGGCGACAATCACATGGAATTGATATGCTTGAGGTGTTCATGTCATTTATAATGTATGTATGATAAATATTTATTGTTTTAATTGTGTGTAATATTGAATTCGGTGCATTGGTAGGCCGATCTTTCTAGTTTGGTAGGCCGAATTATCTTTTGGAACAGTAGGCCGAGGGATTTCATCGGTAGACTAAACTCACAACTTTGGCAGGCCGAAGGCTGCTAATGAGAAATCAGTAGATCAATCCTGAAATTGTGGCATTGATGATTAATTTGATTTGTTGTGAAAATTTTGAATAATTAATATATTTTTATCTCTTTCCTTGTCCATTGTTAGGGAAGGTTTGACTTTTTTTTAAAGATAATTTGATTTTGTGATAAGGTTCCCAATTTGAAAAGATGAGATTTGGTAGTTAGGGCAAATCTTGGACTTTTCCCTTATCTCTTCCCATCGTACACACATATATAACCTTATTTTTAAAGAAAATTTGCTTCACATATAGAGAAGATTGTTTCCTTTTCACACCATTCTCAGTTTTCATGAATTTCTCTCTCTATGTCGTTCTGTCCCTCTCTCTCTCTAAAGTTCTCTAAGTTTTCTCTTTCTTTCTTCACATTTTCATCCCCTTTTCTCCCTTATTTTTTCCTGCAAATATTTGAATGAAATATTGGGTTTTGCTTAGACAAATTAAAACAATTAAAAAATTTTGGGAAAAATTGTTTTACGATAAGAAATTCATTCTAGGCTTATTCTAGAAATTGTACTTTCTTTGTGTTCCGACTCCTATAACTTTTTCTACGATCCTTTTTCTATGAAATTTTAGTATGATGTTTATATATGTGTTATGTAATGCTCCTCAAAGTTTCACGTTATTCAATTTTCATTCTCTATCACTCCTAGACTATTCGTTGTTGATTGGTAAAAATTTCACAAAATGCAGTCTTTGTTCATAGGGCAAATGAATCTTTGTTTTCATGAAATTTTGCATATGTTCATGTATATGTTAAGTTATGGTATGGAAAGTTTTATAGTGATATGATGAATCTTGTATATGTTCTTGAACTTTCTTTAAGGTTAGGTTTTATGGCTGTCTATTTATTGAATTCTGGACTTCTCGTTTGTGTGATCTTTTCGCATGGCTAAATGAATTTATTTGCAAATGAAACCTTTTGTGGCACTGTATTTATATGATAACAGGTCGTTATAAAAATTTTAGGGTCAACGAAATTTTATTTTAATTATTTGAGTATGATGATTGTGTGTTGCTTACTGCTTTAGGTACTTAGAGTTTATTTGGTCTTTGAATTCTAATGGATGTTTCAAATTGTTGAAAATTTATTTGAATCTAATTTTTTGATATGTTGTAGTTTTAGGTGTCTATTGTATGTAGAATTTTTATAAAATTATTTTATTATATAGATAATTTATTTTATGAATGTTAATTAAGGCTACTCACTTTTTGTTATTCCTTGTTGATTATGTGTTGTGTATTGTGTGACTTATTTTCATTATCTAATGGAATTTTTATGGCCAAAGAAAAATTTGGTTGATTTATATACATGTTAATTATGTCCTACAAAGTTTCATGCCTTAATTGTTTATGAATGGTGAATAATTGAGTTGTGTATCTTTAAGGGTCAGGCAGGTTGTTATATCACAGATTTTGCATGAACAATTATAAGATAGTAAAATGTACTTGTGTTCTTGTCTTTCTTGAGATGGAAATATGAATGATGTCTTATGGTATTGGATAATTTCATGAAAATGAAAATTAATTTTTATTTTTATATGGATGAATGACATGAACACTCTAAGAAGTGAGCACCTCAAGACTGCTGTAACATCATCTAAGATAAGGTTTAGCAAGCGAGTCAAGTAAGTACATTCTCACCTGCAACATGATAAGGATTATGAAAAATTTAAAATTTATGTTCATGATGATTTCTATGATGATTTTATTTAATGTTTTATTTTGAAAGTTTTGATGCACAAGAAGGCTTATACATGTTTTGATGATGAGATATTTCAAAATTAAAAGTATATATATATATATGTATCACCTAAATAAGTGTTGTACACCCTATGTCTATGTTAATGTTTATGATGTACAAAATTGGACTTGTCAAGTTTGGTTTAGAAATAACTACCCCTCTTCTCTCATGACGGCACGCCTATAATGTTGATAATGGTGTAATGAAAGATATGTTCCATACAAAACCATGCCTAGTGCAGTACTATGTTGATGATGATCATGATTATGATGTTGTATAAAGATGTTCATTAAATGTTTTAAGTTGTGAGATAGGAAAGTGTACTTACTAAACTTTTGCTTACTTAGTTTATGATCATGTTGCAGATAGAGGTAAAAGGATCATGGAATAGGTGGAAAGCAAGGGCGAGCGTGTGAGCTATGAATGATGGAATGAAAACGAAAGAACACTAGGAAAGAATTTTAAAGTTTATGATCAGTGTTTTATTTTTTTATATGTTTACGTTCTGCATTTTCATATAATAGGACTTGTTTAACGTTCTCTTTATTTTAAAAATGATCAGCCTTTCGATCATTATTGATCGGACTGTCGATATTGGTATCAGCTTGCCGATTATGCTATATCGATGTATCGATCTAAGTGTTTCTAAAACCCTAGTTTTGTAGAGCCTCGAACAGCCGGCCAGTGGTTGAAGTTCAGACTGCCAGTCATGTTTGGCCTGTCGGTGGTTGAAGTTTGCATTGCTGGTCATGTTCGGCCTACCAGTGTTCGGAGTTCGGCTTACCGAACTATTAAAACAGATTTTAAAGGTTGTTTCAATTTTATTTAAATTATTATTTCATTATTTTGGTGTTGATAGGCTATTTAAGAATTATACATAAATAAGTAGTTTAAATAAAAAAAATGTATGGATACTGGAATATGTTTATCAAATTATATTTTTAATTTATATAGTTTATCTTAAATAATGATAACAAGGATGAATGTGACGACATCTATGATGTCAGTAAGGGGGTGTTACACAAACAACACTGGTGCACCCTATGGGGAAAAACTTAGATGGATAAATCCCTTATCCAACAACTCTTGTAATTTCACTTTTAACTCTTGTAATTTAGCAGGTGCCATCCTATAAGGTGTTTTTGAAATAGGAGCTATACTAGGCATCAATTCAATCTCAAACTCAAGTTCTTTTCATGGAGGCAATCTTGGTAAATTGTCTCAAAAAACTTCTAAGAATTTACTCACCATTGGAACATCTTCAACTCTTAGTTTTTGTTTTACTTGAGTATTAACCACATTAGCCAAGTATCCACTAAATCCACTATTTAACAATCTCTGAGCCTTAAAAGCCAATATAATAGGAGTCCTTAACTCACTAGTCTTACCCACGAAAGAAAATATCACCACTTTCTTCCTGCAGTCAATAAATGCGTTGTATTGTGTCGACCAATCTATACCAAGAATAACTTCATAATCCAACATATTCAATATCACCAAGTCAACAAACAATTCTCTTCCATCAATTGTCACTAGGCATAGTCGCAGCATCTCATTTGACTGCAAAATATCTCTAGATGGTAAGGTTACACAATATGGAATTCTAAGTTAGTCCACTGGTTTACCTAGTTTTCTCACATACCCCATAGATACAAATGAGTGAGTGGTTTTTGAATCAATCAATACGCGTGTAATAATTCCATGAATAAGTGTCTCACTTGTAACAACTATTGGGCGAGTTACTACCTCAGCCTGTGTGAGTGCATAAACCTTAGTGGGAACCTTCTTTTGTTGATGACCTATAGACATTGGACAGTCTCTAGCAAAATAACCTTGTTTACCACATTTGGAACAAGCTTCTTGCCTACACTCTCTAAGATGAATTCTGCCACACTTAGGACATGTAGTTCTTTAGATAGTCGTAACTGGTTCAATTCCTGGTTTTTGATTAGGACATTTTTATTTCTTTCCTTGCTCTTGTAGCCTTTGCTTCCAATTACCTCGCCTCTTTTGGCCACCTTGTGACCATCACGGTGGTTGACCTCTGCCCTGATGTCCTTAAGAGCTAGACTAAAATTTCTACTTTTATTACTCTGAAATCTCACTTGTTTCTCTCTTGGTTCCCTCCAAACATTTTGTAATTTCTTTTCTACCCTATATACTTTCAACGGCTTACTAACCACTTTAGAAAAAGCTGCTCCCTCCAAATTAGCTACTTTAAGGCCTTTATAAATGGTTAGATATAATCCATTCATCAAATGATCAAACTTTAGATTCTTATTGCTAGCAAGGTGAGGGACATAATGGGAAAACTCATCAAACTTCCTAAGATACTCTGTAATTATTGAAGTGCCTTGTTTTAGATCAGCAAATTCCCTTCATTTGTCATACCTAGTGCCAAGAGTCATACACTTATCCACAAACATCTATTTAAATTGTTCCCAAGTCATAGTTGCAACATTGTACATTGCTGACATATTATCGGATCAATAACTAGCATCCTCCCTCAACATAACAATAGTACAATGCACCTTATCAGCATTTGTAACTCTAGCATAGTCAAATAATCTCTCCATGATATGTCTCCAATTTTTAGCAAGTTTAGGGTCGACACCACCCTCAAATACAGGTGGTTTATACTTTAGGAATCAATCACTAATAACATCAATAGCTTCATTGATAATTGGTGTTAGTGGTGGTGTCGGTGGCTGCGAAGGCAGACGTGGAGGTGGAGGGCATCTCTCAGCTTGTTGTTTGTCTTGCTGTTCCAAAAATCTCTCCTTTAAATCAACAAGTCTATGAAGATGGATATCTCTATTATCTTGCACTCTAGAAGTATTATCTGTTGTAGTAGCAACACCTCGACGTATCATCCAAACCATTTTTTCCTATAATACAATTCATTTTTCCTCACATATAATTATTTAGTGGCCAACACAAGCATGATTAGGGTCATAAAGCACATCACATAATAAAGCATTTTAGAGACTTAAACTAACTATTTAGCTACAGAAAAGACCTTACTCTAATGCCACAACTCTAACACCCACCTAATATGAGTTTGAAAGACATAACATACTGATATTAAGTGTTATTACTCTTAATTATTTTTAATTATAATATTAAGTATAGAAGTTTAGTATAAAAATGTGAGAAAATTTGAACCTTTGGAATTCTTTATATAACTAGAGCATAACTTTAGTTTACAAACTTAAACTAGCTGAAGTTATATTCATAATATAATACATATATCAAAATGAAATTAGCCATCTCATAACTACAGCCTCTAAAGGCATTCAATATAGTTATGCTTTTTCTTACATTGTAACGTGAATGACTATGCCATGAATGATCCCATATTAGTTATGCTTTTTCTTGTTTAGAAACTTACATTGTACTCGTTTTGCATAAAACATAACGTGCACACGATTTTTCTTTAAGGCTTCCTATAACTTGTAAGTTTCCTTCCATCAATTCCTTTAGACCTTTAATGTCATCGTGAGGCTTCCCACACCACAAGTCCCCATCGAGACAGTCCCCATCAAGATAATAATAAGGTCCATAGGTCTCCATCAAGACAACATATCAAAACTGTAAGCCTCCATTGAGACAATACAATAGAGCAGCCTCCATCAAGATTAACTCAATTGAGTATACCATCCCGTCACAAGTAGCCTATAAAATCTCATAAAACTTCTTCCTATATGCTTCAACTTTTAAATTAACATTGTGGTTGCAATGTTTTTAATATATTATGCATGCTTGCATAATGCTCAAAATCAAAACATGCTCATGTCACTCATGTCACTTATACTCCATAAAGTCATAACTATATATATAAATATGCACAACATTTATGGTGATGTAGGAAAAATTCTACTTACCTCGTATTATGGAGTGATTTAAATTATTGTTATGGTTTTCCTCTTTAGATTTGGTGTCCAATCCTTTTGAAAATAGGTGTTTATATTTCGTTAAAACCTAATAAACATATACTAGTTACTTAAGTGTTAAGGAGCTCGTTTCAAGTTTCAAATCAATCTCAAACAAAATAAAATAAGAGGAAAGGTGGTAAACACTAGAACTAAATATTCTACTTTTGACCCTTAACTGTTCCTTGTTTTTTCTAATAAAATTAAAGAACTTAGCTTATAAAAATATTACTAAGAATAGCAATTTTAGTAAAACTCATAAATTCAAGTAATGTAAAGGACAAAATATCAAGCTTAATCTCAAAATTCCCTTAAAGTATTTAAAAAAATATGAACATTGGTAACATGGCAAAACTAGTTAGTTTTAAGGGTAAAAGTGGACTTTTGGTTTTTAAATGGTTTGAAAATTTTTCTAAAAGTTTGGGCAGCACTTCCCCTTAATTTTTAACACTCCTAAAAGATTAAAATTCATAAAAATAACCTGCAAACAAAAAAAGCCTAGGGCATTCACAAGACCACAAATCAACCCCAAATTCTCTAAAATTCACAAAATTTCAAAGCTTTTCATTTCAACAACTAAATCCATTTTTATTAGATCATTTTTCTATAATTTGTAAACTTGAATAGCATTAAAATTATGCTCATATCACATCCCAAAGACTATTTATACAGCCAAAGAAATAAACCTAAAAATAGTTCATAAATTCTTACCTTAGTGAAGCAACTTGAACTCTTCCCCTTCAATTTCACTTTTCCCACTTCAAGAGGATGAAGCCAAGGCTTATGGTCTTTCTAAGCACTTAAAATATACACTAAAATTGTCTAAAAGAATTAGATTGTAGGTTTATCCTTTATCTTGAAAGATTGAAACTGAAACTCAAAACCACAAAATCAAGCTTAACTTAACTTGTTTTGGTTTTTCTCTCTTATCACCACTCAAACGTTAATCAAGAAACTTGGAAATGGGCTTATACTCTTAAATCCTAGCTGGAAATGGATTTTTCCTTTAGAGGATGGATGGACTTGAGAGAAAATGGGCTAAAATGAGCTCACCCACTTGCTTAATTCTTTTTAAAGTGCCACACACACACACCTCACAATACTTAACACTTAAGTACTTTCTTATTAGCTTGATTAATGTCTTTTTTTGTAGCTTACACATCAGTTGTTTAGTGTCTAAAACACTCATATGTAACCTTAATTAAAAGCTAAATGATAGCTACTCATTTAACTTACTAACTTAGGTGCACTCACTCATATCGAATTTTTGGTACACTAAAAAAACTAGTTTCTAAACTTTGATAGTTTTTCACCAAAACTAAACCAAATTTTCTAAATCTCTCTCAAATACACTCAAACATTGGATAACATTATTCTTTACTTGATTCGCAACTTGTTGAAACCCTAATTAAGTCTGTAAACTTGAATACCAAAATGGTCACTCATTTAGGGTTTCAAGGTAAACTTACCATTAAAATACATATCATCCTCTTAAAAGAGACCTTGTATCATTCTTAATAACATTCTATGAGATTCCTTACTTGTCATAAAGTTTCCTTTAATCATTATTCCAAACACATACATAACCTCACATAAAATGACATTTTCAGCATAGTCTTAAAACCATAATTGAACTCCTAATTTCAACTTATCCATTATAATTGTATATCAAACACCATTAAAATCTACTTTTATATTTTTTTCTAAATTGGATCCATCTTTAGGAAATCCAACGTCATTTAGCTATGCATTCAAATGAAGTTTTATGAAACATACTTTTGAAAATGATATGCGCTATTAATATACTCAAACACATCTCAAATGATTATGAAAATTATATAATGCAATTAATGTCATGAAATCATACAATGCATTGGCTAACAAGTATGTGAGAATACCAGGCATCACAGTTCAAGTAGCATAATAAAAGGTATGTGGAAGCTTCCCAACACATAGCCCCAAAACAGGCCTATGAAATAGTCACTAGCATCCTACATTATCTCAAAAGGCAACTCCCAATTGGGAGGTGAGGTCATAGGACCTAAAGTCAAGAGCTCCTTCAACTTTTAAAAAGTTGCCTGGCATTTGTCATCAAAATCAAAACTATACCTTGATTCACCTTGAAGTGACATTTTTCCCAATTGTAAGCAAGGTTAGTTTCAATGCATCTTTTAAGTACACGTGTAAGGTTATGCAAACATTTCTCAAAAGAATCACCATAGACATTAAAATCATCTATAAAACCTCTATGATGGTTTCAACATAATCAATGAAAATAATTATTATACACCTTTGCAATGTGATTGGAGCATTGCAAAAACCAAATGGTATACGGTAGTAAATAGGCATGTGAATGTGGTTTTCTCTTGGTCCTCTGGTGTAATTACAATTTGATTATTACTAGAGTAACAATTAAGAAAGCAATAATGAGAGTGTCTAGTTAACTTTTAAAGCATTTGATCAATGAATGGTAAATGAAAGTGGTCCTTGTGGGTTGTTGAATTGAGCTTGTGGTAGTCAATGCCAACTGCTACCCAGTTTAAATTCAAGTGGGAACTAGCTTATTTTCTTCATTTTTCACCACGGTGATCTCAGATTTCTTTGGAACCACTTGGACCAGGCTCACCCATTTGCTATTAGAAATGGGGTAGATCACCCCAACATCTAGGAGCTTCAATATCTCCTTTTTCATAACTTCCATCATAAGAAGGTTCAACCAGCATTGAGCCTCCCTTGTGGGCTTTGGTCCTTCTTCAAGTAGGATCGAATGCATGCACATAGATGGACTTATGCCTTTGATGTTGGCAATGGTCCATCCAATTGTTATTTTGTTGTCTCTGAGCACTTTGATGATCTTTTCTTCTTATGCCAATGTGAGATTGTTGGCAATGATGACTAGCAATATATCTACCTCTCCTAAGTACACATATTTCAAATGACTCGGGAGAGTTTTCATTTCCAATATGGGAGCCTATATCACAGATGGCAAAAGTTTTTCATTTGTTGAAGGTAGTTCAAGGCAAGAAACATCATGCCTATCCTTTCATGACAAAGATTCCAAACTCTCCACAGCTTCTTCCCTTCCTCTTTGAATGGAATATCCTGTTCTTTCTCCTTGAGATTACTTAATTGCAAGCTTTTAGTGATGGGAACTTCCAGTCTGTCTTTGACAGTTAGCATAAATATTTCATATGAAAAGCAACCAATCATGTTTATTACAAAATCAAAATGCAAGTCACTAGGATACCTTATTGCTTCAAAGACGTTGAAAGGTTTCTATCATGCCCTGAAAACCTGGGGGTGATGTGGCGGGTTAATTGGGTTAATTAAATCAAATTTAAGTTAAAATTAATTATTTTGAGGAATGAGTTAGTTATTAAAAATGTGATAGATTTAAACCTTTTTAAAACAAATAATTAGAATAAATAATCAAGCAGGATGAAGCAAAATAAAATAATAAAGAGAGAAAGAAATGCGTATTGGGTCCCATCGAGCCTACAACTTGTGCACATACATAGTAGCAACATTAATTAAATCTACAACCACAGTCCAATGAGAAAAGGGAAAACAAATTGATACATGCCTTGATTAATGATTACAAATAACCTATTCAAGTCTTCTATTGCTCTTGAGTTCGATCAATAGCCTCCTAATTGGTCCTAAGCTGTATTCCACCTGGGGAGGAAAGGTTTGAAAACAAATAGAAAGTGAGCAAAAGCCTTAATAGGACTAGGTTATAAAAATATTTAATTTAAATATAAAATTCATCATTCAAGAAATCATTTAGAAACCAGAATTTATTAAATAATTGAATAAATAAATTCGGTAAAATCAATCTTACCTAAAGCGGTTTATCTTTTGACCAGAAAAGATATTATTTTCTTTTCTTGGGCAAACCATAAGTATCACCATTGTAGTGGCCTAGCTAGGTTTTTGAGACTTGCCCCTAAGGTCGCACTCTGCATAGCCCGATCTTTGAGTATGGCATCATGCCCATCTATGTAGTTCTGTAGTTATTAAAATCTCATTTTACCAAGTAAATTCATTTACATTCATAATGTGGTTCATTATGAAAATCTCCTCATTCTACTGTTTATGAAAACAATTGATGAAAATCATTTTTTAATCATTCATTGAAAACATTTTGAAAGAAATCATTTTGAGGCCAAAAATCATCTAAAAACTTGGCTACCAAGGAAGGGGTAGAATTCCTACCTCAATATCCAGTATCACAACTCAACATCGCAGTCTCGCACCACTATGCGCTAGCTCCACAGAACCACAAACAACCTTAAATGTAAACTAAGTTTATCAGTACCTAGCTTAGAGTATCCTACACCATGAAGCTATCTCATGGTGTCCTAGTGTGCCCTTTGTGTTAATAAAATCATATTATAAAGTTAAAATCTCAATCTAGGTTTAAAATAGGAAAAATAGATGGAAAACAACAAATTTTTATAAAGCCCGGTTAGCCTATCAGTTTCTCTAGTCCGGCCTGCCAACCATCTAGTTTCGGCCTGCCAAACATGCTATGAGTTTGGTCTATCGATGATATGAATCCGGCCTACCAAACTAGAAAAATTCTAGAAATTTCCATACTTGAGTCTTAGCCTCCTCGAGCCCAAATCCTCATTTCCAACCTGTTTTCTCAATTCCCAGGCATTCCAAACATTCATAGAAGATAGAAAAACATAATAAAATACTTTTAAACTAATTTAAATAAGATTTACATAGAAAATTCTAATTAAATTCAAAAATGGGAAAAATAGAGAAAAATAAAAAAAACTTGATTTAAATATGTTTTTCATCAAACTAAACCTAGATTCTAGATGATTTGGGTCTTACTAACTTAGATTTAAGGTTTTGTAAGCTCATATAACTCAGATTTCAACATTTAAAAAAAATTAAAAATTTAGAGAAAAAGTTAAACTAACCTTGAATCCAAGCTTTAAAACAAGTTTGCAATAGCTTAATTGTGTTCCCTAACCTTCAATCCAACTAAGAATCAAGGTTTGAGTTGAAAATTTTGAACCAAAAGAGAGGGAAGAGAGAAAAACAGAGGCAGTGAGAAAGAGAGAGGCAAGAGAGAGTCTGAGAGTAAGGGATAGAGGGAACGTGAGAGAGTAAGGGAAAGAGAGAGAGAGAGAGATTAAATAAAGAGAGAGGAGATTAAAACCGTGTGCCATCCATAGTTTTGCAAAAAGGGACGTAGTTGGTATTTGTCAAATTGTTTTGTTTTAAAATTCAAAATAACAAATAAAAATAATCAAGAGTAATTAAAAATGATTACAATAATTAAAAATAACATTAATTTAGAAATACCACAAAATACCCAAATTAGATTTCAAAATACATCATGGCACACTAATTCACCATTTTATACACTAATAACACTTAATTAATTTTGGGGCGTTATAACACTCCACCCATAAAAGAAATTTCGCCCTTGAAATTACGAATCAACTCAGGAACAAAACAAATGTGGATACAACTCCTGCATAGTGGATTCTAACTCCCAGGTGACTTAATCAACCCTATGATGCTACCACACGACCTTCACTAACGGTATGTCACGAGTCATAAGTTGATCAATTTTTTATTAATAATCTGAACCAGCACCTCCTCGTATGTCATGTTCTCTTAGGTCTACACATCATGGAATGAGACTATCTTGCTCTGCTTGGGCAGACACTTACGAAGCATTGGCATATGAAATACATCGTGAACATGAGAGAGCTTGGGAGGAAGATCGAGCCAATAGGCAACTACACCAACACATTGAATGATCTCGAATGGTCCAACGTACCTTGGTATGAGTTTCCCACTTACACTAAAACGCATGATACCTATACGTGGCGAAACTTTCAAGAGGATGAAATCTCCTACTTTGAATTCTAAGGGTTAGCGTATTCTATCCGCATAACTCTTCTGCATACTCTGAGCTACCTTCAACCAATCTCGAATTATGGCTACCTTCTCATTGCTGCCACAGATCTCATCTGACCTAAGAACAATCCTATCTTCTGGTTTTGCCCAACACACTGGTGACCAACACAGTCGTCCATATAACGCTTCAGATGGTGCCATACCAATGCTTGCTTGATAGCTGTTGTTATACGCAAACTCTACCAGATGCAAATACTTCTTCTAGTTCCTGCCAAAATCTAATACACATGCACGTAACATGTCTTTCAAGATCTAAATGATCCACTCAGATTGTTTGTCGATTTAAGGATGAAATGCCATGCTGAAGTTCAAGTTTGTGCCCAAGGCTTCTTGAAAGCTCCTCTAATGCTTGGCATTGAATTAGGTGTCTCTATCAGATGTGATGGATGAGGGAACTCCATGCAACCTTACTATATTTTACAGATATAGCTACCCGAGAACTCTCCTCAAACATGTCAACCTAAAAGGAATGAAATGCTCCAATTTCACTAACCTGTCGATAACGACCCAAATCGCATCATGTCTTTTCTCTGTTCTCGGCAAACTGGTAAGAAAATCCATCATGATGTGCTCCTATTTCAACCCTAGAGTAGGAAGTGGCTGAAGATGACCTGCTGGCTTTTGGTGCTCGGCTTTCACTTGGAGACAAGTTGCACACTTGGCCATGTATTCTCGAACATCCTTCTTCATACCTCTCCACCAATATTGCCTTTTCAGATCATGATACATCTTTGTGCACCCCGAATGAATGGTGAATTAAGACTTGTAAGCTTCATCCATATAGCTTTTGTCACTTCTACGATTGCTGGAACTGCCAAAGTCTCCCTAAAGTGCAGTGTTCCATTTGCATGTATCCTCTATTTCTCAAATTACTCCCCATTCTAAATTTGCATCCAAATTCCTTGTAGGTGCTGGTCTCGCCACTGGCTTTACTTCACCATCTAAACAAGAGTTGGGGCCATCTCTATATGATACACCAAAACTTGGTTATAGTCTTCATTGTACCGTAGCCCATACTCACTCATTGTTGCATCTCTTTTCCAGTCATTAAGAGCCAATCAAGCGAGAATCCTTAAAGACTTTCTGTTGAGCACATCTGCGACTATGTTAGTCTTCCCTGAATGATACTACAATGTGAAATCATAATCTTCTGTGTATACCATTCACCTTCGTTGCCTCAAGTTTAGATCCCTCTAAGTGAACAGATACTTCAAACTCTTATGGTTAGAGAAAACCTGAAACATCACCCCATAAAGGTAACATCTCTAGATCTTCAGTGCATAAATCACTGCTACGAGCTCTAAGTCATGAGTGGGGCAGTTTCACTCGTGAGGCCTTAGCTGCCACAATCAATATGCCACCACGCATCTGTGTTGCATCAACACGTACCCAAGTCCACACCCTAAAGCATCTATGTAAACTTCCTACAGCTCATCACTATTTAGGATAATCAACACCAGATCTATAATCAACTGCTTCTTTAACTCTTAGAAGGTGAACTCACATTCTTCATCCCACTCGAATCTAACATTCTTCCTAATCAATCTTGTTAACATAGTTGCTTTCTTCGAGAAGTCCTTTACAAATTTCCTATAGTATCCCATGAGTCCTAAGAAACTATGGATTTCTGCTACATGCCTCAATCGTTCCTATTCCACTATGGCTTTTACCTTAGAAGGATCCACTAAGATGACCTGTTTGGAGATAACCTGTCCTAGAAACTTGACTTCTATCAACCAAAACTCACACTTTTCTTTTTTGGCATATAGCTAGTGTTCCTATAGAGTCTAGAGCATGATCCTAAGGTGCTGCTCATGCTCTTCCTAAATGGCAACACCAGAAACTCGAATTGTTCATTCTGGTTCCTGATGGCTATTTTGGGGATGTCTTCTTCTTGAATCTTGAGCTGGTGGTACCCCAAATGCAAATCTATTTTTGAGAAGTACCGCGAACCTCCTAACTCATTGAACAACTCATTGATCCTAGGCAGTGGATATTTATTCTTCACATTAACCCGATTTAGCTACCGGTAGTCTATGCACAACCTGGCTGTTCCATCATGCTTTTTAGCGAACAAAACTAGTGCTCCCCACTACGATTGTGTTGTTTCGAATATACCCTTTGTCAGCAAGCTCTTGAAGTTGCTTTCTTAATTCTGTTATCTTTGCTGACACCATCAATAAGGTGCTATGGAAATCAGAGCGGTTCCCAAAAGTAACTTAATGCCAAACTCAATCTCTCGATGCAGTGGTAATCTTGGTAAGTCGTTAGGGAATACATCTTCAAACTCATCAACCACTGGTATTGCTGCATTTCTTCTTAATGCATTGGACTCTTCTTCTTAGTTCATGAGGTAGACATAGCAAGCTAAATTCTTCCGTCCTCATGAGATGCTCACTCATCATTCGATCTCTACCACCTTAGTAAGTGATCGTTGTTCTCCTATCAGACACTAAAGTCACTCACCTAAGTTGGCAGTCTACAACTACATTGTACTTGGACAACTAGTCCATTCCTAGGATTAATCATATAAGCTCATGGGGATTACAATCAGATTACTCTTCAGAGTCTCACCCCCAATCTTTATTTTATAAGATTTACATATATAGTTCACACACACCTACCCCAAGGGTGAGGTAATAACCAAGGGCTTATCAAACTCTTCTGTCTTTAATCCTAAGGCATGTACAAAAGAACTTGAAATGAGAGAATGAGTGGCACTGTTATCAAATAAAACATTTGCTAAGGACTGAGAAACTAGAACCGTACCATTGACAACTACATTGTTGGTCTGGGCCTTTGAACTCCCTGATCTCATTGTGTGAACTAGAACTAGAGCTTTCCCTTTTTCTTTACCAATATTGCTAGGTCCTAGATTAGTCAGCGGATATTGCTGTGGTGAAGGCGACTATACGCTAGCTATACTCGAAACTCAATATTGAGGGGCATTGTGCTAGAAGTTCTACGGCTAATGTCCTTGCATTGGGTATTGTAGTTGCTGAGGAGTGAACTGATGAAACTGTAGTTGAGGAAGTTGTTGAGGCAGAGGTAAGGTTTGACATTGAGGCTAACGACTGGCACCTGTTGGACAAATAGTACGTAGTGAAATTTAAAATATTTATGTTAGAGTATTTTCCAAAACATAAGTTTGACATACTATATGCATAAATTAACCAGATCTTACTAACCTTTGAAGAGAAGAAACGATATAGAAAAGCCTTAACCAACTAGTCTTCTTTGTTATTCTCTATCCACGATCGGAGTGAGTGTGGGCTCACGTTGTTTACTTTTTTCACCAGGTGACTCTCCTTCCAACTAGTAGAGAAATACCCAAAGTTATAATTTGTGATTTGTGAATGATAGCCTTTCGGAGAGTTGCAGAGTCCCGTTGATATAATCTTACTCTAGATTTCTCAACTAATCTAAATAATAAAGAGACTCACTCCCCCTTTATAAAGGTTAGGCCCAGGAGTTAGTCCTTATCAGATAAGGCTTCCAAAATTCGAATCAAAATCAAATCAAAAACAATATTTGATAAAATCCATGTCTAAAACACGTGATAAAAAATCCCACTGTCAGTAGGTCGAAATAGCAAATTAGCCTACCAAATTTGTCCCATCAGCAGTCCAAAGTTTAAGATTGGCCTACTAAACTTATGATTTTTTATCCTTGTAAATCTTTATTTGCCATCCAAGATTCTGGTGATAGAGCCTCAGCTTTAATTCAAATAACCCAATAGAAAAGTTATCTGATTAAAACAGTCATATCTAGATAATCTCTATGAAATAAATATTCCTAATAATTTAACAAGTTTATCTTGAATTAATTCAAAATTAATCCAACCAAAAAACAAACATGAATTATCTAATTTTATCGAATTTCAACCAATTTGATAAATCTGACATAAGTCACTAATTATTAGAAAAGTACACCGTATCATTACAGGATTTTTATGAGCTAGCAAATGGGACCAAATGGACCTATATAGTTCAAGCTCCTGATAATTATGAAGCCCAATATCCCAGATATACTTTTCGTAATTATCAACTCCAATATTACTCCACTAAAAGCTTGGAGCTATACTCTCAAACCATATAGAATTACAAAGCTTGTGTAGCTAAGTCTCCATGACGATCATAATGTATTGTACCCCTATAGGATTATCCATAATCAGGTTAAGGGCAAGTTCTATCTTACCTTCCCGTTTACTTTTATCTTACATTCTATTATCTCACCATCAAAAAACTTACCATCTAAAGGCGGTATACCATTTGGTTACACCTATGTATCCAAATAGTTAAACACTCTAGTTTTTCAATTACAAGATAAAGCATATAAGATGGTATCACTACTCATAAAGAGGAGCTGTGGATTCCATATCTATGAATAACAGGTCTATGCTATCAAAAGTCATGCCTCCAATGTATCGACATATCACTATAAAATGTGGATGTCACCCTTTGGAACATCAAAAGACATAAGTCAAGACAACCGACCCACTATTCATCTCAAGATTAAGATACAATACCAATGATTGTCTAAAGTAAATCGATTTACCAAGATAGAATTTTTTATCCAAATCAACTCATTTTATATCCAGATCCAACACATCATCACATATGACAATGTACCAATATTTCTATTCGTGGAGTCCACCTCCGATGGTCAAGAGAAACTATCTCCTAATAGGGATATAGACAACATAACAATCTTTACATGAATAAAGTACCCAACTTTATTCTCTCAATTGCAGATTTTATGATTTAGACGGTTACCTTAAGAATCTTGTCTTCTGCATAATCTGTCCATCATATGCCTATTTCTTAAAGGTTTAGAAGAACAGCCTCAAACTTTTGCTTGCTTAACATATGTTTAACAAATATGAACATAGAGAGAACAAGATTTACTATATAAATAATAATTAAATTTTTTATTGATAAAAATGTCTACAAAACCATATTACATTTTTACTACTTAGGGCATACATGTCTAACAATCTCCCACTTACACTAAGTGAGTAAATATGACAAATGTAGCATCCCCATAGCTTCCACATGCCTCCCAAAGACACTCCCAGTAAGTGTATTCATGAATGGATCAGCTAAATTGTCTTCTGACCTGATTTTGCATACTATGACGTGCCCACCCTCATTGAAGTCCTTTATCACATGATACTTCTAATCAATATGCTTACTTTTCTTGTGAAATCTTGGTTCCTTAACATTAGCTACCACCACACTATTATCAAAGTAAGTGATACCATCTTATCCATACCAGGAACTACCTCAAGATCTGCAAAGAACATGCAGAGCCCCACTGCTTCTTTTGAAGCATCACTAGCTGCCACGTATTTAGCCTCCATCGTTGAATCCGAAGTGCAATCTTGCTTCACACTTCTCCAACTGGTGGCATCGCCATTCAAGGTAAACACAAAACCTAAAGTTGATCTCCTAGAATCTTGACAGGATTGGAAATCCAAGTCAGTATATCCTAGGGGAGTTTAGTCCTCACCTGAATACACAAGCATATACTCTCGAGTCTTTCTTAGGTATTTGAAAATAAACTTGACCGCAACCTTATGGTTCGGTCCCAAATCCGTCTGAAATCGACTTACTATCTCGACCACATAACAAATATCCGGTTGCGTGCAAAGCATGGCATACTTGAGACTACCCACTGTCGAAGCATAAGGCACCTTCTTAATGTATTATTTTCCTTCCTTAGACTTTGGAGAGTCTTTCTTAGAAAGAGTAATTCTAGACTTAGATGGTTGCCCACCTTTCTTGGAATCCTGCACTGTGAACCTCTTGAGAATCTTATCTATGTAGCCGGCTTGTGACAAAGCTATCATTTTATTCTTATTTCAAAAAATCTAGATACCGAGAACAAAATTAGTCTAACCCAAGTCCTTCGTGTCAAACTGCTTGGTCAACCATAATTTGACCGATGACAACGCCCTAATGTCATTGTCAATTAGCAGAATGTCATCTATGTAGAGCAGTACAAAAACTACCTTCCCATCCTTAATGTGTTTGTACACACATGGCTCATCCACATTTTGTAAGAACCCATAAGTCTTGATCATTTGATCAAATCTTATGTTCTAAGAATGGGAAGCCTGCTTAAGTCAATAAATTGACTTTAATAGCTTACAAACCTTATCCTCTTGACCCTTGGCCTTGAACCTATCTTGTTGTTCTATACAAATGGACTCATTAAGATAGGCATTTAGAATAGCTATCTTGACATCCATTTGTCAAATCTTGTAATCAAGAGCAGCAGCTATGGACAAGTGAATCTGGATGGACTTAAGCATGGCTACAAGCGAAAAGGTTTCCTCGTAATCGATTCCTTCCTTTTGCATGTATCCCTTAGCTACTAGTCTAGTCTTAAAGGTTTCAACTTTTTCATCCACTCCTCTCTTCCTCTTGTAGATCCATTTACACCTTATGGGTTTTACATTTTTAGGAAGATTCACAATCTTCTAGACCCAATTAGTCTCCATAGACTTCATCTTTTCGTTCATGGCCTTTGTCCAGAGTTTTGAATCAACATCCTCTATAGTTTCTATATAAGTGTAAGGATCCCTGTCATGTTCATCCGGTTCAGCCAAGAAGGCCTCACCATTGAACATATACTGCTCGGGTTGATGCCTAATCCTCCCACTATGCCAAAGCTGTTAGTGATGTGCCCTAGGCCAATTATGTAATGACCACATATTAATTTTATTACATTTGCATTTTATTAATAAAGAAGCATTTTTATTATTGTTATTGATTCTAATTCTATGAATTGTTAATTCTGCCTAAGGTCATCAAGTATGTGACTTGATAGTAAAACTCTGAAGTGAAAATTGAATTATATTCTAAATTATCCCTAGTCAGTCATTATTATTAGGATAATAATGAATGAAGACTAGTATAAAGTTTGACTGATGATTATGTTTTACTAATCATGTGTATGAGATACTAAGTCAACTCATAGATACATATTTGAGAAATGATGTATTGGATTGACCCACTATGAGAATACTGCATGGATAATTATCATAAGTGATTCTCATCACAATAGTATTATCTTAGTCCTCTGACCTAAAATCACCATGGTTTCCTACATGAGAAGTTCTATATTTTGACATAATCTAATATTATCTTTAACAAGATGATGGAATAGATTGTTGTTGGATATAGAGTGAATCATGTGAGGAATAT
>CAMOHE010029559.1:0-25115 GCA_946598075.1 Artocarpus hirsutus | reverse complement strand
AGGAATATGAGTGATTAAGAAGGAATTTGTCCCTCATTTATTATGAGAGAGATATCTATGGGCCCCTCGATAAGTTAGACTGAAGAAAAATGTATGGCCATACTGGAATGAATTGATAAGGGTTATCAATATCAATCTATTTAAGATCGCGAAATAATATAATTGAATAGTATAAGGGTGACATAAATTGTGCCTTATGTTCAATCAAGGTATCTAGAGACAAAAGTACTTTAATACTTATTGTGGATTAGGTTATGCCGGATTATTGACATTCGCATAACTTGCGTAATCATAATGTCTTGCTAGAGGCCGCTTATAATTTGTGGGCCAAAAACAGAATTTCAAGCCCACTACCAACGTTATGTGAACCTACAGGGTCGCACACTTAGAACAGACCAAGAACAAATTTTGGGTTAACTGTGTCTAGGTTCGATGAACCTGATAATGTCCAGATTCAATGTACTAGATATGTCTAGGTTCATTGAATCTGACATTATTTAGATTATCTAAATCAAATTCAAATTACTTACATTATCTAGATTTTCTGAATCATATTCGAATTATAGACATTATCTAGATTCTCTGAATCATATTCAAATTACAGTTTACCCTAGTTAAAATCTGACTCTATCTTGAAGTCAATAGATATATATATATATATATATTTGTTTTAGGGTTTCTAGTCGAATTAAGAAGAGAAAAGGGGTTCTCTCATTCTAAAAGAAAAAGACATTAAAACCCTAAAATTAGAGAGATTCATTTAATGCAAAAGAGAGGGTGCTAGCACACCAATTCGTTTTTGAGAGAGTCTGTTCGTGTAGATACCTACAGAGGGCATTGCTCTAAGTAACAACATCTGAATCCGATCTCGAATACTAAAAGCTCGAGTTAGGGTGTCACTGGAGTGAACCCGCTCTCTTCCTTCTAGAAATCTTGCCCTTTTTGTTGTCCTGGTAAGATTCCATGACTTTCTTATAATCTAATCGAATTGCATAGATCCCGCGAGGGTTTTGTGGGAATTAATTTTTAATTTTCCACTATGTATTTGAATCACAAAATCCAACAAAACCCAACAAAAGCCCCTTAGGTTATTATTTGGGTTTGTTTGGTTTTTCTACACCGATTGGAGTGGTTTCTACTAGAACCCCCAGAGTGATTGACTCACTTCTTAACTCCTCAAGCATGACTTTGCTTCAAGGCTTAAAGTCGTTCATGTAACTCTCCTCAAGGAAAGTTACATTAATTGAAACCACCACTTTATTTTCCTTTAGGTTATAAAAATAACCCCCTTTAGTCCCCTTTAGTCCCTTTGGGTTATAAAAATGAAAACAAAACTTTATTTTCTAAACTTCTAAATGTGCTTGCAACTTATTTGCATCCTTAAAGAGGACATGAGCTGGACATTCCTATATACGAATATGGCTTAAGGATGTCTACTTGCCCATCTACAACTCGAGAGAAGTTTTAGAGACTGATTTTGAAGGCACGTTGTTCAAAAGATAACATGCGGTTTGTAATGCATATCCCCAAAAGGATAAAGTCAGTGATCAATAACTCATCATGGACCTATCCATGTCTAATAAAGTCCTATTTCTTTTCTCCGCTATGTCTACGGAGTGCCCGACGTAGTCAAATGGGATGAAATCCCATTCTTTAATATGTGGCCTAAGAACTCATTAGAAAGGTATTCTCCACCTCGATCGGATCGAAGTACCTTAATGGGTCTACCCAATTGCTTTTCCACTTCTGCCCAAACTCTTTGAACTTGTGAAAAGTTTTGCTTTTGTGGGGCATCAGGTACACATACCCATATCTTGAATAATTTTTAATAAAAGTGACAAAGTATTCATACCCTCCTTGTGCGCGAATGTTCATCAGTCTGCAAGCATCACTATGCATAAGTTCTAGAACCCCTGCGACCCGATTGCCCTTAGACCTAAATGGTCTTTTGGTCATTTTACCCTCCAAACAAGATTCACATTGAGGTATAGATTCTACTTTTAAGTGACTTAAAGGTTCATCTCGTACCAACCTTTAAATCCTATTCAAGTTAATATGACGAAGACGCAAATGCCAAAGATAAGTTTTATGAGACTGAGAAGTTTTAAGTCTTTTAGAGCTATTATCATTTATCTCAGCATTAAGTAGTAAGTCCATCTTAGGTTTGATAAAATATAGATTATTTTGCATCCATCCAAAATAAACAAAAGATTTGTTTTTACAAATCACTACTTTATTATTCACAAAAACACCAAATAAGAGTCTTTAAATAAACAAGCTATAGAAATTAAATTCCTCTTAAATTTAGGAACATAAAACAATATCTCAAAATTAAATTCCTATAATTATCAAAATACAGGTGGACATGTCACATTGCTTTAGCTAAGACCAAGGATCCATCACCCATCCAAAGTATGAAGTCTTCACGGAGCAGACTTCTCGTTTCTTTGAACCCCTATAGAGAAACACAACATAATTAGTTGCTCCAAAATCTATGACCCAAATGTCACTGGATTCATAAACTAAACAAGTTTCTAAATATAGAAGATCACACCTACCTCATCGAGAAATGAATTCTTTTTAATTCTTTTTTATGTGCCCGACCTTCCTACAGAAGAAACACTTTAGTTTCTTTAGGTTCTTCTTCTTCTTCTTCTTGCTCCAATTGTTAGCAAGAATAGAAGACTTCCCATTCTTGGTCCATTGTTACTTTCCATTCCTAGGGTTGGGATTTGAACCAAAAGCAACCACCAAGTTGACCTCTCCATCTGTAGGAGACTCCCCGATCAGCAGTTCGAACTGCTGTAGCTGTTTCATTAATATTGTTAAGGTCATATCTTGCCTATAGCTCAAATTAAAAGTAGCTCTAAATAGAATAAATTCCCTAGACAAAGTCTCAAAGACCATAGTCATCTAAGTTTCAACTTTGATGTCAGCTCCATTGATTTGTGCCTTAACGAGGTAACCCATGACTAACATCATATGCTCCTTTATAGATGTCCTCGGTTTCTGTTTATAGTTAAGAAGTTTTTGAAGTACGCCTTGCCGCTTAGTTAAGGCCTGGCCTCCAATCATGTCTTCTAGATTATCCAAGATCTACTTAGTAGTCTTATAATCCTCATGTTGAGTCTGCATCATGTTATTTATGCTAGTCACAACATAGCAGCAGGCCTAATAATTTGCATCTTTCCAACAAGCATATGCTTCGAATTGGTCGTTGGTGGAATCTCTTATAGGCTTGAGAGGACAAGGTATTGTTAGCATAAATTTTAGCTTCTCAAAGGACAAGACAATGTCCCGGTTTTGTTTCCAATCATCATAATTCTCTCCAGTTAATTGGTTTTTGTCAAGTGTTGAAGATAAAGTATATTTTGACATATTTAATCTACAATAAAGAATCATATACCAAACATAAGCAAACATAACATAATAATTTAGCAAGATAACACAATCATGTAAAAACATACAAATGTGTTTATGTGTCAAAACCTTGAAAATATCACAACCTTCCAACGATAATTCCTAACTCATAATTCAACAAGCTCTTAGGAGAGTCATGTCAAATTCAATTAGGAACAGAGATTCCCTCCTGATTAATATATGCCATCTAGGATCCGTATGATCCAGCATATATTAATAATCATTTATTTGACCATTAATTTTATTAATAGAGCTCCTAGAGGAGGTTAATAATAAAATTAACATAAGTGTATAACCATCGTTTTAATATTTTATCCATGATTTAAATCACCACCTAGGAGTCGGCAACCATAAATCATGCTAAAATACCTTATTCTTTTGGAGATCTAACACGATACATGATGAAGTCTCTTCCTAGGGGTCAGAACAACCATGTTCTACCTATGGATCAACAATAGAGGCCTTAGGTCCTCTGTTCGAAAACCTTCTTTCACTCAATCTTTCGAAATCAAGGTTTTATTTTAAAACATTTATGAACAATTTTTAATTGAACAGCACTCCATATTCTATATGGCATGTTATCAATGCACATTGCAAATCATATTATAATGTAGACAAGCAAAGTAATCAAGCAAAGCTACAAGCAAAATTATAATAAATAACCTTAAGATTATGGTTCCACCCTAGAGAATAGAAAATAAAGAGTACAAGAGAATAATTGAAACATATTATTGATTCTTCATCCTTGAATCCTCAAGTTGTATCCTTCTTCATGTAATGCCCATCTTCAAGTCTTCAATCCCGCATAAATCAAATACTCCATATTTTCGGTCATATCCAAAATTTAATGTTTCTTAGAATTGTCCCAAAAATAAAATTAAAATTACATAAAAAACTGCACCTTTTTTAGAAAAATTTTTAGCTCTCTATTGGTAAGCCAATCTGTATGATTGGCTTGTCGGTCATGACCCTCTAACCTGTCGAACTTTTTAGGTTGGCCTACCGATCATGATAGTTCGACCTACCGCCAGAGCCACTTAATTTTTGCCCTATAGACGGCCTATCGAACCAAAAGACCAACCTGCCAATCCTGGAGTTCCAACATGCCGACCGAGTAAAGATTGCCTTTTTTAGAAAATACAAATTTTGATGCTATTCATCAATTTTATTTTTAATAATTCAAAAACATAAAATTAGAGACTTAGGAAATGCTTGGGAATGCTATCATACATCCATCTTCTAGATCCATCTTCTCCAAATGATCATTTAATTACAAATTTCTTATAAAATTAAAATGAAATAATAATTTCTTGACGGAGATGATAGTACGTCATCTAATTACATGAAAAACCTATATACACATTCTAAGCTCTAAGGAACCATAACTGGTATAAATTGATTAATTAATAAATAATTAAATAATAATTTAATCAACCATAATTAATTAATAAACATTCACTATATAATCCATGACAACATATAAATATATAAAAACCCTAGATTACCAACTTTTCAAAAAATTAAATTCAAGCATAAGAGAGATAAAGATCACATAATTTATTCATAGAGCATGATCACAAACTTGTAAAGTTATGTAAAAAACCATGGCTTTGATACCAATTGTTGAAAAAATAGTACGCAGCAGAATTTTAAAATTTTTACATCAGAGTAATTTTCAAAACACAAGTTTGACATGCTATATGTATAAATTAACCAAATCTTATTAACCTTTGAATGCCAAATAACTTCCTCAATCCGTGAAGAGAAGTAACGTCTCAAAAAAGTCTCAACCAACTGGTCTTCTTTGCTATTCTTTATCCACGATTGGAATAAGTATGAGCCCTTGTTGTTCAACCTTTCACTAGGTGACTCTCCTTCCAACCAGTAGAGAAATACTCAAAGCTATAATTAATGATTTGTGAATGATAGCCTTCTAGGGACTTGTAGAGTCTCGCGGATAGAATCTTAGTCTAGATTTCTCAACTGATCTAAATAATAAAGAGACTCACTCCCCTTTTATAGAGGTTGGGCCTAAGAGTCAATCCTTCTCATATAAGGCTTCAAAAATTTGAATTGGAATCAAATCGGAAACAATATCTGATAAAATCTGCTTCTAAAACACATGATTAAAAATCCCACAGTCGGCAGGCCGAACAAGCAAATTGGCCTGCCGAATCTTTCCCATCGGCAGTCCAAAGTTTAAGAACGGCCTACCGAGCTTATGATTTTTTATCCCTACAAATCTTTATTTTCCATCCGAGATTCTAGTGATAGAGCCTCAGTTTTAATTCAAATAACCCAATAAAGAAGTTATTTGATTGAAATAGTCATATCTAGATAATCTCAAGGAAAATAAATATTCCTGATAATTCAATAAGCTTATCTTGAATTAATTCAAAATTAATCTAACCGATAAATAGACATGAATTATCTGATCCTGATAATTCAACAAGTTTATCTTAAATTAATTTTATCACAAAATTAATTCAACCGATAAACAAACATAAATTATCTAATTTTACCAAATTTTAGACAATTTGATAAATCTAACATAAGTCACCAAATATTGAAAAAACACGCCATATCATTAGAGGATTTTTATGAGCTAACAAGGGGGACCAAATGGACCTATATAGTTTAAGCTCCCGATAATTATGAAACACAATATCCTAGATATACATTTTTTATAATTATCAACTCCAATGCTTACTAAAAGCTTGGAGTTGCACTTTCGAACTATATAGAATTACAAAGCTAATGTAGCTAAGTCTCCATGACATGTCATAATGTATTGTATCCTTATAGGATTATCCATAAATGGCTTAAGGACAAGTTCTGTCTTACCTTCTCAATTATTTTTATCTTACATTCTATTATCTCACCATCAAAAAACTTACCATATAAAGAAAGTATACCATTTGGTTACACATATGTATCCAAATGGCCAGCTTTCCAATTACAGGATAACACATATAAGAGGAAATCACTACTTCTAAAAAGGAGCTATGAATTTCATATCCCTAAATACAGGTCTACGCTATCAAAAGTCATGCCTCCAATATACTGGCATGCATACCACTATAAAATGTAGATTTCACCTTTTGGTACATCAAGAGGCATAAGTCAAAACAACGGGCCCTTTATACATCTCAAGATTAAGATATAATACAAATGATTTTCTAAATTGAATCAATTTTCTGAGATAGAATTTTTAATTTAAATCAATTTACTTTATGTCCCAATCCAACACATCGTCACCTATGACAATGTGCCAATGTTTCTATTCACAGAGTCCACCTCTGATGGTCAAGACAAACCATCTCCCAATAGGGATATAGAAAACATAACAATCTTTACATAAATAAAGTGCCCAACTTTATTCCCTCAATTGCAAATCTTATGATTTATACCGTTACCTTAAGAATCGTGCCTTCTACATAATCTGTCCATCATATGCCCAATTCTTAAAGGTTTAGAACGACAATCTCAGACTTTTGTTTGCTTAACATACATTCTACAAATATGAATGAAAGGAGGTCAAGATTTGATATATAAATAATAAATAAATTCTTTATTGATAAAAATGTCTCCAAAAACATATTACATTTTTACTCCTTAGGGCATACACGTCTAACAGCATCTTCTTTGGACTGAGTCCTAGACAGTACTTCTGATTAGGCAATTCTTCTTGATGTGTCCTAGCTACTAGCAATAGTGGCAATGGAAGCTATAGGGATTGTTGAGCCCGCTGCTAGATGAACTACTACTTCTACTGTTCATGTTACCCTATTAATTCTTCCTTTGAGTTGGATGGCTATTAGTACTCTTCCTGTTGCTCCTTTGTGGTTGTCCTGGCATCCTTGCTCGATCCTCGTAGTAGTGTGCATAATCATTTTTCACAGATATAGCTGACAACACAAGCTCACTAAAATTCTTGAGTCACAAGGCAACCACCTGCCGTCGAATGGAAGCCTTAAGCCCTTCTTGGAACTTAATACAATTCTCACAATTTGATGCCACAGCGGACGAAACAAATCTAGCCAACTCATAAAACTTTGCCTCATACTCCCGAATTGACATATCACCTGCTCCAATTTGTAAAATTCAGCAGCCATTTGATCTTTAAATCCTTGCGGAAATAATGGTGGTAGAATAACTCCTCGAACCTATCCTAGCTAATATTCCCATTGTTCTCTAGACGTTTAGCTTGCTTCCACCAAGCATTGGTGCCACCTTCAAATTTATAACCTGTAAACTCCACACGGTACTTTACTGGCATAACAAGTGTATCCAGGTGTTTCACGACTAAATCTAACCAATATTTAGCCACCTGCAGGTCCTTATTCCTGTTGAAGGTCAAAATAGATGCACGTTGAAACTTCTTAAAGTAAGCATGCCGACGACTTGCCTCAGAATAATTAGATCTTACCATTACTATCATCTACCAAAAAGCAACAAGCATTGCCCCTATCATACTTTCCTCATTTCTTGGGTTCACGTAAACAGCAAATGAAAGACGTCTGGGTGCCATTCTCTCACTTTTGAAAACAAAATTGGACTATCAATGGTATTTCATTATCATACCTATGTGTGCACAATTTTCATGGTTCATAACTTGGGGCTCTGATACCATTCTCGCACGCACCAGGTTTTCAAAGCATGACAATTCCATCATGCATGTCTATCTTTGTCTGAGTGGTCTTCAAGAATGGCCTCCCCATTAAGATGGGTGTTGAATTTAGGGATTTTTTATCCTTCATCTCTAATAAATAAGAATCTGCTGGGAAAACTAATTCACTAACTTGTACCAAAACATCCTCTACAACTCCTATAGGATAAGCATTGGAATGATCTACAAGTTATACAATAACACCAATTTCCTCAAGTGGTCTAAGATTTAAGGTTGCAGAAATAAAGTATGGCATAATATTTATAGATGCTCCTATATCTAGCGTTGCCTTTTTCAAACTTGGTGTTTCTAATGGTGCATGGGATAGTAAACATGCTTGGATCTTTGCATTTTAGTAGAATTTTATTTTGAAGTGCTGTTGAAATATTTTCCCCCACACTAACCTTTTCATTACCCTTCAATTTTTGCTTGTTGGTGGATAATTTTTTGAGAATTTTTGCATACTGAGGCACTTGCTTGATTTCATTCAAGAAAGGAATTTTGACTTTTAGCTTGCTAAATTTTCCAAAATTTCCTTCTCTTGCTGATCTCTATTGAATTTTACAAACCTACTTGGAAGAAGAAGCGGAGAAACGTAATAAAAAATTAGTGTTTTATACTTACATTGGGTGATGTAGTGTGTTGAGATTGGGGAAGGGTGTCCTTTTGATGTGTAGCCTGCTGCTTCTTGCACTCTTCCTTCGCACTTGACACCTTTTATGGTCTACTTGATTGTCCTTCCAATTTTTTTCACTTCTCAAGGTCACCACACTTGCATTCTCTTTTCAATTTACCACCATGTAGGATGGCAATTTTCCTAAACTTTGAGCTTCCAACTAACCTGCCATTGTAGCCAATTGGCTCACTTGGTGCTCCTAATTTTGGATGATTTTTATTGTATCTTACTGAAGGTGCTAGCAGCAATGGTTTTGACAAGATTCTATAAAGATGGACTTGTATTTTGTGGAGCTAGTTGTGGTTGGGCTTGGTATGGCAATTGAGGCCTTGGTTGAGTGTAGCTTGGTGGTGGTTGGTTCAATATTGGATTAGGGGCTACTAGTGGTTAATTTCTTCCATAGCTGAATTTACAGTAGGGATCATATTTTTTCAGTTGCCATGGGAATCCTTTAATGGCATTAACTTGTTATGCGGTATTGTCTTGTAAGGTTGGGCACATGCCGATGAAGTCACCAAAAGTGGAACAAATTCCACATGCCTTTGCTTGTTTCACATTTCCCACCAACATCTTTTGAACAAGTGATGTGAGATCTAATAGTTGTTGCTCAATTGTTGAAGAAGTGCCAGTCTCATTCACTTTCTTTGGTGATGGTGGTGGTGGTGGCTCTTGACTGGTACCAAATTGTTTGGGAATTGGCTGCCATGTTCACAATCAAAGGTCTTGTAGTTTCTAGAGTTTTGTCTCTTAGTGTTCCACCACTTGGGGCATCAATCATGCTTTTAACCATCAACATACGACCTTCAAAAAAGTGTTGGATAAGGACTTGTGTACTAATTTGGTGATGAGGGCATCTTGCATACAACTTTTTAAACCGTTCCCAATGCTCTCATAGAGGGACTTGCTATTGTATTGTCAGATGCCACAAATTTCTTTTCTGATAGTGGTTACCTTGGATGTAGGGAGGTACTTCACAAGAAAGAGCTTATTCATTTCATTCCATGTGGCGATGGAGCTAAAAGATAGGTAGTTAGGCCACTCTTTTGCGGAATCTACTAAAGTGAATTGAAAGGCACTTAATTTGATTTATTCTTTAGAAATTCTAGTAGGCCTCATTGTTGAGCATGCTACATGAAACTTTTTGGGATGCTCTTGTGGGTTTTCATCTTCAAATCCATGGACCATTTTCAAGAGGTGGATTATCTTGGATTTGAACTCAAAGGCCATTTCAAGGTTTGGATATTGAATGCAAATTGGTTGTTGGTCGATCATCAATGTTGCCAACTCCTTAAGGGTTTAGTTGTTGTTGTTTTCTGCCATCTCTTATTATTTTTGGTAGTCTCAGTATTCCAAAGAATTATTTGATTTTGGTAATTCGATGTTTAGAGTTTGGTTGAACTCTAGTGGTAGATTAGGTGTTCTACATAGAGGTGACAGTAGAAATAGAAGCAGAAATATAATTGTGTAGCTCTAGATGTTTCTACAAATTGTTCGATTCTTAAAAGTTTGAAAAATAAGAAAAACAAGAAAAAAAAAAGGATAAAAATGAAATAAATTGAAAAACTAATAACAATGGAATTAAAATTTCAATCCCACGTGAGATGGAGCTAAAATTTTATATAATCTCGAAGAACCTGTCAAAAGATAAAACCTTGCTAAGTTTTTATATATATTTTTTATAATAAGAAAGGGGTTTTTGATTGTTTTAACTAAATTAACAAAATGAAATAAATAAACAAAATGCATAATTCAAAGGATTAAAAATAATAATAATAAAATGGGTTAAAAAGTTTATTTTCTGTCATTAGATAATGTGTATGCGGTCAATCTTAAAATTATTCTTATTTTATGTTAAAACTTAACTCATAGATAGCAAGAAGCTCTACTATCCTGATCCTTCCTTATAGTTTAGATTTAAAAAGACCAGCGCTCTATTAAACCTTTTTCATCAAATAGCCTAGGAGGACACTGGCTAACTTTGATCTAATGGAAACTATACGCTAAGAAGGATAGATTGATCTAGGCAACAAACACGGAGAAACTAGGTTCATTCAACCTATGTTATATTTCACATCATAATCACACAAAAGCCTTACTGCAATTGTGTGTCACAATTTGCTACTTATGGTTAAAATTTTAAGACAATTGCGGATCAATATTTCTAACCTAGCATTAAGCAATTTTCATGTTTTACTTATTTGCAAACCTAAATAGCACTATAAAAATCAGCTATGAACAATAAACATAGTGAAATATAAGTAATTTCAACAAGAAATTCTAAGAATAATCCGTTCGATCAACAACGTAAATATGTCTAAGGCTTTAAATTCACCTTTAACTACAAAATAACTTACCTAAACAAGATTAAAATTCATAACAAAAACACAAAAACTAACAACATTACAGATCAGGCATATGAACAAGAAGAGGAAGTTGTAAAGATCTTTGAAAAGTCCTCAAGTAGCAAGACTTTGGATCTCCTTCTATCTCTCTTTCTTGCAGTGTTTGTTTTGAGCTTTTGAGGCCAAAAACTTTGGCCTTTTAATAGATAATAAGGCTTATAAATTAGTAGGGCATTTAAATGGTAAAAATGAGTTTTGGGCCCTAAAACTCCTCAAAAATGTGTTTGGAGGCACAAGCCATGCAAATGGCATAATGGCAGGCAGCTATAGCCGCGTTGGGAGCAACAGGTGCCGGCACCCAACAGGCTAAAGTAGAAATCTATTGGTGAGCTGTGGGCACATGAGGCACATTTTAGAGCATGTAGGTGGGGGCTACTGGTGCACACAGGCATGCTACATAGGATACTTGAGGGTATGTTGTTAGACATGTATGCCATAAAGAGAAAAAATGTTATATGTTTTTGGAGACATTTTTATCAATAAAGAATTTATTTATTATTCATATACCAAATCTTGTCCTCTTTACATTCATATTTGTTGAATATATGTTAAGCAAACAAAAGTCTAAGACTGTCAGTCTCAACCTTTAAGAATTAGGCTTAGATGGGTAGATTATGCGAAAGACACAATTCTTAAGGTGACGGTCTAAATCATAAGATCTGCAATCAAGGCACTAAAGTTGGGTGCTTTATTCATGTAAAGATTGTTATGTTCTCCATATCCGTAGTGGCAAATGATTTGTCTTGACCATCAGAGGTGGTCTCTATGAATAGAAACATTGGCACATTGTCATAGGTGACGATGTGTTAGATCGAGACATAAAGTGAATTGATTTGGATTAATAATTTTGTCTCGGTAAATTGATTCACTTTAGACAATCATATATATTGTATCTTAATCTCGGGATGAATAGTGGGCCTGTTATCTTGACTTATGTCTTTTGATGTACCAAAGGCTGACATCCACATTTTAATAGTGGTATGCATGCTATTACATTCGAGGCATAACTCTTGATAGCATAGATCTGCTATTAATAGATATGAAATCCATAGCTCCTCTTTAGGAGTAGTTGGTATCCTCATATATGTGTTATCTTGTGACGCCCCTTTACAGACGCCACAGATGTCGTTACATTCATTCTATTTGCTATTATTTAAGGTAAACTATTTCAATGAAAACATAATATGGAAACATATCCTAGGATCCATGCATATATTTTTTTTTAAATATCAATATTTAATAAATTACTTGATTATAAATATTTTTTAAATAGTTTATCAATACCAAATGTAATTTAAATAAAAATCAACACAACTTTTAAAATCTGCAAGCACATTCGATAGGCCAAACTTCGGACTTCAACAAGCCAAACTTGATTGGCAGTCCAAACTTCAACCACTGATAGGCCGTCCGAGGCTCTGTAAAGCAGGGTTTTAAAATCAATAAGATTGGCAGGCTGATACAGGGTAATCGGTAGGCCGAAACTGGCACTGGCAGACTAACCAATAAGAATCGACAAGCTGAACTACTATAAAAAAATAATTTAATTTAAAACAAGTCATATTATTTCAAAGTACGAAAGACAATAATAATCCTATATAGATGTAGAGACATAGTTCAAATCTTTAAGGCTATTCAAATAAACATACTTAGAAAAACAAAACATAGTTTATAACTTTTTAAAACTTTTTTGGCGTATTCTGTTTTCAATCCATCGTTCTTAGTAAGTACATTTTATATCTCACAACATAAAATATTTTATGAACATCTTTATGAAACATCATCACCATAAGCTTCATCATAATAGTGCACTTGGCACAGTTTCATATAGAACATATCTTTCATTATAGCATCTATATTAAAACTTTGTTTGTTCTACCTTTAAGGGCCCAAGTGTTGCACCATTAACATCATCATAGGCGCATCATCATGACAGGAGAGAGGTAACTAATCCCAAACCAAACATGATATTTTAAAGATAAACATAACATAACATGGGGTGTGCAACACTTATTTAGGTGATACACATATACATATATATACTTTTATACTTTTGAATACGTCATCATCAAAGCATGCATAACATTTTGTACTTCAAACTTTCATAACAATACATTAAATAAAACCATCATAAAATCATCATAGGAAACATCATGAACATCAACTTCAAACTTTTCACAAACTACATCATGTTGTAGGTGAGAATGTACTTACTTGTTTAGTTTACTAAACCTTTTCTTTAGATGATGTCGCTGCGGTCTTGATGTGCTAACTTCTTTGAATGTTCATGTCATACATCCATATATAAAAGAAATAAATTTTTCATTTTCATGAAATCATTCAATACAGCATGACATCGTCCAATACCTTATTGCATCACACATACATTCTTCTCTTGAAAACATTAATCCATAATATGTTTTATTAGCCTTTAAAACATTAGAACAAAACTGCCAATTGAGAATGCAGCTCGATCAATATGAATTCATAGCTCAATAACTCATAATTTATATACAATTCAAGCACCAAACTTGGCGAGGACAAAGTTAACATATAAATATATTACCATGATTTTTCGTTGGTCATAAAAATTCTATTTGGTATTTAAAATAAGTCACAAATGCATGATACAAAATCTGCCAGCATAACTGAAAGAGTGAGCAGCCCCTATTTACATTCCTAATATAAATTATCTACTTAAAAAAAATCTCATAAAATTTATGTTGTGGGAGACACCTAAAACTATAACATAGTAAAAAATTACCTTTAAATAAAATCCAAAACCATCCAAAATGTGCAGTAGAAGGTAGAGACAATAATAACTTTCAATGTGTCAGGCAATGAGTTACATACAATCATCATATTCCACTAATTAAAATAAAATTACTATGACCCTAAAATTTATGTGACAACTTATTAACATATAACTCCAAACGCACAAAAAGTTTCATCACCAAATAAATTCGATTAGTCACAAAAAAACATCACACAACAAGAAGTCTCAAAAATTCACTGATAGAACAGTCTCAAAACCTAGTCTTAATGAAAATTCAATAATACATAAAATATTCATCAAATCATCATGAGACTTTCTAGTTCCATGCTTAATATGTATATATATATATATATGAATATATTTGCCAAATTTTGTGCAAAATAACATTCATTTGCCCCTAGAACAAAGACCACATTTTTATATAATTTTACCAATTTGCAACAATTCAACTATGAGTGGTAGAGAGAAGACAATTCATATCTTAGTGTAGAAAAACTCAATTGACGTGAAATTTTGAGGATTTGCACATAACACATACATGAATAACATATTAAAATTTTAGAGTAAACAGAAATTCCTAGACAAAGTTATAGTAGTTGGATTAGAGGGGAAAAATACATTTTAGAAAAACCGAGAACGAGTTCTTACCTTAAAACAATTCCTTCTCAATTTCCCTTCGAATTCACCCAAGCAAAACCTAATATTTCTTCCATTGTTTGTAGGAGAATAATGGAGAAAAGAAGTAGAAGAAAATATGGAGAAGGAAATAAAAGAGTCTGAGAGTATTTTTTTGAGAGAGAGAAAGAGCGTATGATAGAGAGAGTGAAATTAACGTGAAAAAAAAATGAGAATGGCATAAAACGAAAAGAAATTCTTCTTTATAATATCAAAAATTTTCTGACTAAATTGAGACAATTCACATGGGAATGGAGGGAATTGGGGAGTCAACTAATTTAGCTTTACTTACCATATTTCAAACTTTCAAAATAGGAAACCATATCAAATAATTCAAATCATCATAAAAGTCAAACCTTTCATTTTCCTAAAATAAGAAAAAAGGTTAAAAATATGCAACCAGAATTAATCATCCAATTATATCCAATCATAAATGTCACAATTTTGATGATTACCTATTGATTACTCGTCAACAGTCTTGGCCTCCGAAGTTATGAGGTCCGGCCTACCGATGGAATCCACGGCCTACCGTTTCATGAGAGATAATTTGGCTTGCCAAACCTAGAGGATCAGCCTACTGAATCGTCATATACACTAAATAGAACAAAACATTAATTTATTACAAAAATTATTATCAAGCATACAACATAAATGACATGAACACCTTGAGCACATCAATTCTATGTGACTGTCACCTGTCATAATCCTCAAAATAAAACAGTTAGTAACATAATATCATATATTACTAAAGAAAAATACTTAACATCGTTATTCATTTAACCTAATTAGTTACATGGAAATTTGGTGGATGTTACATATCCTGTAATTAGAAAAATGGAGCACTCAACCATTTGGATACATAAGCGCAACCGAATGGTATACTGTCTTTGGATAGTAAGTTTTTTGATGGTGAGATAATCAAATGTAAGATAAAAATAATCAAGAAGGTAAGACAAAACTTATCCTTAAGCTAATTATGAATAATCCTATAGAGATACGATACATTATGATATGTCATGGAGACTTAGCTATACAAGCTTTGTAATTCTATATGGCTTGAGAGTACAGCTCTAAGCTTTTAGGGAAGTAGCATTGGAGTTGATAGTTATGAATTGTATATCTAGGATATTGGGTTTCATAATTATCGAGAGCTTGAGCTATATAGGTCCATCAGGTCTCCATTGCTAGCTCATAAAAATTCTGTAATGATACGGCATGCTTTTCCAATAATTGGTGACTTGTGTCAAATTATCAGATTAGCTTAAAATTGATAGGATCAAATAATTTAGGTCTGTTTATCAGTTGAATTAATTTTGTGAAAATTAATTCAAGATAAACTTGTCGAATTATCAAGATCAGATAATTCATGTCTATTTGTCTGTTGGATTAATTTTGAATAAATTAATTAAAATAAACTTGTTGAATTATTAGGAATGTTTATTTTTTGATAGATTATCTATATATGACTTTTTAATTAGATAACTTCTCTATTGGGTTATTTGAATTAAAACAGAGGCTCTATCCTAAGAATCTTGGGTGAAAAATAAAAGATTCATAGAGATTATTTATCATATGTTCAACAAGCCAATCTTTAAGTTTAGCCTGTCGATGGAGCAAATTCGGTAGGCCGACCTGCTAGTTTAACCTGCCGATCGAGGATAAATAAATCACAAGTTTTCATGTATATTTTATCAAATATTGTTCCTAATTTGATTCTAATTCAAACTTTTGAGGCCTTATCTGATAAGGACTGACTCCTGGGCCTAACCTCTATTAAAAAGGGCATGAGGCTCATTGTTGTTTAGATCAGTTGAGAAATCTAGAGTGAGACTCTACTGGTGAGACTCTAAATGTGGATATGACCAGAAATATAGAGTTTTTGATCATTGTTGTTTGGTGCAATTTTGATTTTAATTTTGGGTCAATTCTTAGAAACATTAAATGTGGAAATTGCCAGAAATATAGAGTTTTGTGATCTATGCAGGATTGAAGACTTGAAGATGGAAGTTACATAAAGATGAATACAATTTAAAAATTCAAGGATGAAGAATCGATAATATGTTTCGATTTATCTCTTGTAATCTTATTTTTCTTTTCTCTATGTAGGAACCATCATATTACAGATATTTATTATTTTGCTTGTGGCTTGGGATGATTGCTTTGCTTGTCTGCATTATAATATAATTTGTCATGTATATTGATAACATGTCATATAGAATAGGGAGTGCCGCTCATTAAAAATTGTTCATGGATGTTTATAAAATAAAACCTTGATTTCAAAAGAATAAGTGGGTGAAGCTTTTTGAAGAGAGGACCTACGGCCTCAATTGTTGGTCCATAAGTAGCACATGGTGGTTCTAACCCCTAGGAAGGAACTTCAACATATATCGGGTTAGATTTCCTAGAGGATAAGGTATTTTAGTATGATACCCGAGGTGGTGATTATAAATCATGAATAAAATATTGAAATGATGGTTATACACTCATGTTAATTTTATTATTAACCTCCCTTAGGAGCTCTGCTAATAAATTAATGGCCAAACAAATGATAATTAATATATGTTGGATCATATGGGTCCTAGATGGCATATATAAATCAGGAGGGGATCTATGTTCCTAATTGAATTTGGCAAGACTCCCTTAGAAGCTTGTTGAATTATGAGTTGGGAATTGTTGTTGTAAAGTTGTGATAGTTTCAAGGTTTTGACACATAAATACATTTGTATGTTTTATATGATTGTGTTATCTTACTAAATTATTATGCTATGCTTGCTTATGTTTGGTATATGATTCTTTATTGTAGATTAAAAATGTCTAAAAACACTTTATCATCGATATTTGATAAAAATCAATTAACTCGTGAGAACTATAATGATTGGAAATGGAACCTAAATATCGTCCTGTCCTTTGAGAAACTAAAATTTAGGCTAACGACACCTTGTCCTCCCAAGCCTACGGGAGATTCTACCAATGATCAAACATGAGGATTATGAGACTACTAGGTAGATCTTGGATAATCTAGAAGATATGTTTGGTGGCTAGGCCTTAACAGGGGCACCTCATAAACTTCTGAACTATAAGTAGAGACTGGGGACATCTTTAAAGGAGCATATGATGTTGGACATGGGTTACCTAGCTGAGGCATAAACCAATGGAACCAACATTGATGCTAAAACTCAAATGACCATGGTCTTTAGACTCTGTCTCAGGAATTCATTCCTTTTAGAGCTACATTTAGGTTGAGCAATATAGGCAGGCTATGACCTTGATGGAGTTGATGAAATAGTTACAGATGTTCGAATTGTTGAAGAAGAAGAACCCGAAGAAGCTCAAGTACTTTTTTTGTGGGAAGGTCGGGCACATAAAAAAGAATTACATGGACTTCCTTTCCTGAGGAGCTAGGTGTGATCTTTTGCATTTAGAACTTGTTTGGTTGAGGAATCTAGTGACATTTGGGTCATAGATTTTGGAGCAACTAATCATGTTTGTTTTTTTTTGTAGGGCATTAAAGAAACGAGAAGTCTGCTGCATGAAGACTTCATGCTTCCGATGGGCAATAGATCCTTGGTCTTAGCTAAAGTAGTGGGAGATGTTCATCTATATTTTGATAATTATATGGATTTAATTTTGTGAGATTGTTTTTATGTTCCTAAATTTAGAAGGAAATTAATTTATGTAGCTTGTTTATTTAAAGACTCATTTTGTTTCTTTTAAAAATAAAGTGGTAATTTATAAAAAAAAATCTTTTAATAGTCCTTGATGGATGTAAAATAACCTATATTTTATTAAACCTAAGACAGACTTACTGCTTAATACTAAGATAAATGATAATAACTCTAAAAGACTTAAAACTTCTCTCACTAATAAAACTTATCTTTGGCATTTGTGACTAGGTCATTTTAACCTGAATAGGATTCAAAGGTTGGTAAGGTATAGAACTTTAAGTCACTTAAAGGTGGAATCTATACCACAATATGAATCTTGTTTAGAGGGTAAAATGACCAAAAGACCATTTGGGTCTATGGGCAGTAGGGCCGAAAAGGTTCTAGAACTTGTACGTAGTGATGTTTACGGGCCGATAAACATCCAGACACGAGGATGGAATGAGTACTTCGTTACTTTTATTAACAATTGCTCAAGGTATGAGTATGTGTACCTAATGCACCACAAAATCAAAACTTATGACAAGTTCAGGGAGTTTCAGGCTGAAGTGGAAAAGCAATTGGGTAGACCTATAAAGGCACTTTGATCCAATTGAGGTGGTGAATACCTTTTTGATGAATTCTTGGCACACTTCGATTTTATCCCATTTTGCTGCGCTAGGCACTCTGTAGTAGAATGGCATAGCAGAGGGAAGAAATAGGACTTTAATGGACATGGTCAGGTCCATGATGAGTTATTCATCATTGCCTTTATCCTTTTAGGGATATGCACTACAAACCGCATGTCATCTTTTGAACAATATGCCTTCAAAATCAGTTTCCTAAAACTCCTCACGAGTTATGGACGGGCAGGAAGACATCCTTAAACCATATTTGCATATAGGGATGTCCAGTCCATGTCCTGTTTAGGGATACGAATAAGTTAGAAGCATGTTTAGAAGTTTGTATATTTGTAGGATATCCAAAATAGACTAAAAGGGGTTATTTTTATAACCTAAAGGAAAATAAAGTCATGGTTTCAACTAATGCAACGTTCCTTGAGGAAAGTTACATGGGCAACATTAAGCCTCGAAGCAAAGTAGTACTTGAGGAGTTAAGGAATGATTCAATCACTCTAGGGGTTCTAGTAGAAACTGCTCTAATCAGTGTAGAAAAATCAAACAAACTCGAACAACAACCTAAGGGGCTTCACCGTAGTAGGAGGATCGTGGGTCAACCTGAGAGGTATATGTTCAATAGTGCAGCCTTTTTGGCTGAATCAGATGAACATGATAGGGATCCTTACACTTATTAAGAGGCTATAGAGGATGTTGATTGAAACTCTGGACAAAGGCTATGAACACAGAGATAAAGTCAATGGAGACTAATCAGGTCTAGGAGCTTGTGGATCTTCCTAAAGAGGTAAAACCTATAGGATGTAAGTGGATCTACAAGAGGAAAAGAGGAGTGGATGGAAAGGTTGAAACCTTTAAGGCTAGACTTATAGCTAAGGGACACACGCAAAAGGAAAGAATCGATTATGAGGAAACCTTTTCATCTATAGCCATGTTTAAGTCCATCCGGATTCTCTTGTCCATAGCTGTTGCTCTCGACTATAAGATTTGACAGATGGATGTCAAGATGGCATTTCTAAATGGCTATCTGAATGAGTCCATCTATATGAAACAACTAGATGGGTTCAAGGTCAAGGGTTAGGAGGGTAAGGATTGTACGTTGCTAAAGTCAATATATGAACTTAAGCAAGCTTCCCGTTCTTAGAACATAAGATTTGATCAAGTGATCAACACTCATGAGTTGCATAAAATGTAGACGAACCATATGTGTACAAATACATTAAAGATGGGAAGGTGGTTTTTCTATTGCTCTATATAGATGACAATATGCTAATTGGTAATGATGTTAGGACGTTGTCATGGCTCAAATTCTGGTTGACTAAGCAGTTTGACATGAAGGACTTGGGTGAGGCTAATTTTGTTCTAGGTATCTAGGCCTTTTGGGATAGGAAGAACAAAATGATAGCTTTGTTCCAGGCCAGTTACATAGATAAAATTCTCAAGAGGTTTGCAATATAGGATTCAAAGAAAAGTAGGCAACCATCGAGGTCTGGATTTACTCTTTCTAAGAAAGACTCTCCAAAGTCTGATGAAGAAAGTGAATACATGAAGAAGATGCCTTATGCTTTGGCAGTGGGTAGTCTAATTTTTGCCATGATTTGCACATGACCATATATATGTTATACGGTTGGGATTATAAGTGAGTTTCAGGTGGATCCGACATCGAAACACTAGGTTGTAGTTAAGCATATTTTCAAGTACCTGAGAAGGACTCAAGGGTATATGCTTGTGTATTTGGGTGAGGACTTAACTCCTCTAGGATACACTAATTTGGATTTCCAATCCTGTGTGGATTCAAGGAGATCAACTTCTAGGTTTGTGTTTACTTTGGGTGGTGGTGCCGTCGGTTGAAGAAGTGTAAAGCAAGATTGTACTTTGAATTCAACGATGGAGGCTGAGTATGTGGTAGCTAGTGATGCTTCGAAAGTAGTAGTGTGGCTCCACAAGTTCCTTGGGGATCTTGAGGTAGTTCCTGGTATGGATAAGGCAATATCACTGTATTGTGATAACAGTGCAGCGGTAGGTAATGCTATTGAGAATCAAGATTTCATAAGAAGAGTAAGCATATTGATTGGAAGTATCATGTGATAAAAGACTTTGTAAAAGGCCGGCATGTCGTTGTGTGCAAAATCGCGAGGACAATTTAGCTAATCTATTCATTAAGAAACTTACTAGGAGAGTCTTCAAGAGTAATGTGGAAGCTATGGGGACGTGGGATTTGTCATATTTACTCACTTAGTACAAGTGGAAGATTATTAGATATGTATGCCCTAAGTTGTAACACCCTGAATTTAATTAAGTGTTATTAGTGTATAGAATGGTGTATTAGTATGCCAAATTGTGATTTAACTTTAATCTAAATATGTAGTAATGATTTTTTAGTCAATTTAATTTTAAATCATTTTTAAATTATTTCCATTTGTATTTTGAATTTTAAATCAAAATAATTTGTCAAATTTCAACCATGTCCTTTTCAAAACCGTAGGTGGCACATTGTTTCTCCTCATCAGTTTTACACTCCCTCTCCCTATTTATTTCTTTCTCTCACTCCTTCCCTCTCTCTCTCGTTCTCTCTGACTCTCTCTTCCTTTCAAGCCCTCTCTCTCTGCCTCACTCTTTCTCTCTTTCCTCTCTTTTGATTCAAAAACTTTTAAGTTTAAACTTCAATCCTTAGTCAAATTGGAAGCTTGGGAACGTGATTTAGTAACACAACTTCGATTTAAAGCTTAAATCAAGGTTAGTTTTCAAATGTCAAACTTTTTCTTAATTTTTCAATTTTTAATGTATTTTGAAATCCAAGCTTTCTTAAGCTTAGAAAACATTTAATCTAAGTTAGAAAAACTCAAAACATCTAGAATCTAAGCTTAGTTTGACTAGAAACGAATTTAAATCAAGATTTTTAATTTTTTTTCATTTTTGGGTTTATTCAAAAATCTGTGTAAATCTTGTTTTAATGTATTAAAAAGTAATCTACTATGTTTTTCTGTCCATCATGATCACTATGTATGCCTAGAATTTGAGAAAACAAGTTGAAAATGGGGATTTAGGCTCAGGGAGGCCGAGACCTTATTCTAAAAAATTCTAGAATTTTCCCACTTCAACAGGCCAAACTTCATGTTCGGCAGGCCGAATTCGTTAATCTGGCAAGTTGGACTCATACCTTTGGTAGGCTGAACTTGGAAAAGTTCGACCGATTGGACCTAGATGGTTGGTAGGCCGAACTACAGGCCAAACCAGGGGAACTAGCAAACTGACCGGGCTTCATGGAAATTTGTCGTTTTTCATCCGTTTTCATTGTTTTGAACCCCGATTGTGATTTTAATATTGTAATATGATTTTATAAACACAAATGGCACACTAGGGCACCATGAGATAGTTTAGTAACATAGAATATCTTAAGTTAGATACTGATAGACTTAGTTTATATATTTAAGGTTGTTCGTAGTTCTGCGGAGCAACGTATAGCGAAGCAGAACTGCGGTGTTGAGTCGTGATATCAGATATTGAGGTAGGACTTTTACCCCTTTCTTTGGTAACCTAGTTTTTAAAATGAAGTTTGGCCTCTAAAAGGGTTTTTATTAAAATGTTTTCAATGATTGATAAAAAGGGATTTTTATTGATTGTTTTCATAAACAGTAGATTGAGCTGATTTTCATAATAAACCACGTAATGAACATAATTGAATATACAACATAAGTGGGTTTTAAATAATAATAGAAATATATAGGCCAGCATGATGCCAAATCAGAGATCGGGTCGTGTAGCGTGCGACCTTGGGGGCAGGTCCCGAAACCCAGTTGGGTCACTTCAGTGGTGATAACTATGGTTTGGCCAAGAAAGATAAAAAGGTACATTCTGGACGAACTGTTTTTAATAAGACTTATTAAAATAAATTTATTTATTTAATTATGTTTTCTATTTATTTCCTTGAAAAGTAAATTTGCATTTAAATTATTTATTTGTTTTTAAAACATAGTCCTACTAAGCCTTTCACTCACATTTTATTTGTTTTTAAATCTTTCCCCCTAGGTTTAATATAGTTTAGGGCTAATGAAGGGTCCGCAGATCAGACTTATAATCAGTAGAAGACCTAGGTAGGTTATTGTACAAATTAATTAAGGCATGTATTATTTTAACTTCTCTTTCTATTTTGGACTATGGTTGTAATTTTAATATTGTCGATACTATATGTGTGCACAAGTTGTGGGTCGGTAGGACCCAACGCGTATTTCCTCTCTCTTTATATATTATTTTTATTTTAATTCATTTTGTTTTATTCTATCTGTTTAATTATTATAAATTTTTGTTTAAAAAGAGTTTTCAAGTATCACTTATTTCTTAATTAACTTAATTCGTTAACTTATGTTTTAATTATAATTCTACTTAATTATCTTAATTAACCCATCACGTCACCTCCTATACTCTAGGGCATGATAGAATGGTATCAGAGCTCGAGGTTATAATCCTTGGGAATTGTGCACATATAGGTACGATATTAAAATACCACTGACAGTCCAATTTTGTTTTCAGAAGTGCGAGAATGGCACCCAGACGTCGTTCGACAATTGACGCTGACCCTGGGAATGATGAGGGCATGATGAGGGCCACGTTTGTCGCTTTTTGGCAAATGGTAGCAAGGGCAAGACTGGAGGATTCTGAGACTAGTTGTCAGTACATGTACTTTAAGAAGTTTTGGCATGCATCTATTTCGACCTTTGATGGAAATGGGGATTCGCAAGTGACCGAATATTTGCTGGATTCAATCGTGAAACACCTGGATACCCTTGGCGTGCCAGCAGAGTATCGTGTAGAGTTTGCAGCCTATAAATTCAAAGGTGGTGCTAACACTTGGTGGAAGCAAGCAAAGCACTTAGAGAACAACGAGAACATTAATTGAGATAGGTTCGAGGAGCAATTCTACGACTGTTACTTTTCATAAGGATAAAGAGACCAAAAGGCGGCTGAGTTTTACAAATTGTAGCAAGGTGATACGCTAGTTCAGGAGTACGAGGCAAAGTTTAACAAGCTGGCCAAGTTTGCTCCATCTACGGTGGCATCAGAGCATGAGAAGTGTATTAAATTTCAAGAAGGGCTTAAGGCTTCTATTCGACAGCAGGTGGCTACCTTGCTACTTAGGAATTTTGGTGAGCTTGTGTTGTCAACAATATCTGTGGAAAGTGATTATATGCAATACTACGAGGATCAAGCAAGGACGTCAAAAGGACCACAAAGGAGCAGCAAGAAGAGCACTAGTAGCTGACTAACTCAAGGGAAGAGTTAACAAGGTAACGTGAACAGTAGTAGCAGCAGTTCATTTAACAGCAAGCGCAGTAATCCCTACAGCTTTCATTGTCACTATTGCCGGTAGCTGGGACACATTAAGAGAAACTACCCAATCAAGAGTACTCATCTAGGACTTTAGGTCAGAGAAGGAGCTAGTCGTCAGCCTCAACCTTAAACTCTACCTCTACCTCAGCAATTCCCTCTACTCCAATTCCATTAGTTCTCTCCCCAGCAACTGTTATACTTAGCACAAGGACACTAGCCGCAGAACTTTCAACACAATGCCCCTCAGTATCGAGAGTTGAGTACAGCTAGCATGCAGTCACCTCCATTGCAGTAATATCGACAGACTATCCCAGGACCTAGCAATGTTCGTAGAGGAAAAGGGAAAGCTCCAGTGCAGGTTAACACTATGACATCAGGGAGTTTGGATGCCTAAACCAGTAATGTTGTTGTCGATGGTACGATTCTTTCTCTTATATTTAATGAAAAAAGTCATATGCTTGAATTTAATTTTATAGAGAGTTGGCACTCTAGGTTTCTATATAATATTATATGTTGTCATGGATTATGTGGTGAATGTATATTAATTTATACGTATAGCACGATCACAAACTCGTAAATTTATGTAAAAACCATGGCTCTGATACCAATTGTTGGAAAAATAATACGCAGAGGAATTTTAAAAATTTTAAATCAAAGTATTTTCCAAAACACAAGTTTGACATGCTATATGTATAAATTAACTTGATCTTACTGACCTTGTATTTGCCGAAAAGCTCCCGAATTCTGTGTAGAGAAGTAACGTTCCAGAAGAGCCTCAACCAACTGGTCTTCTTTGCTATTCTCTATCCACGATCGGAGTGAGTGTGGGCTCACACGTACAGCTCTTCCTCAAGGTGACTCTCCTTCCAATCAATTGAGAGAACCCAAAGCTA